>BQNB010126333.1:0-19619 GCA_026074375.1 Tanacetum coccineum
TAGGAATTCCGTACCACCTTTTAAGCACATGTTACAAGCTTCTAATGCACCATTTTCTCTTATAACTTAACCTTAACTAGTCATACCTAACCCTAAAACCTAAACCCTAATCCTAAACCCGAAAACCCTAGCAAACCCGTTACACCCTTAAACTAGTTCATACTTTTCAGAATCTGATTCATTGATAAAACATAAGATCTGGGAAAAATCAGTAGGCATTGGGTATTAAGTAAAAATACTAAATTGTAGCCCTATGTCTTGTGATCATTTTGCCGGTTGACTCGACCCGATTTGATGTCAGATGAATTAGTTATAGCCGAAATGGCAAAGGTGCGCAGATTCTGCACACCTATAGTAAATGGCTGTTATCTCTAAACTTTTGTATAGTGACCCCTAAATATGTAAAACTAAAAGTTGTAAAGGACTCAAATATCTAACCATGCTCACTGGTTTGAGCTTAATCGGAATTACGGTTTGTAAATGACAACCATTTTATCGGGACTGATGTTGGCTGTCCAAAAACAGCCATGAACTTGACCCATAATCACCTTTTTGCCCCAAGCAACACCATTGGGCACCACTCCAACATCTTTTCCACCACTCCACCAACCTTGGCCACCACTCCATGCTATACAACTTGGTCTCCAAGCCTTACAACCTTGGGCACCACTCCTTCGTACCCTATATAAAGTCGCATACATGCATGCATTTCAAACTCACCATTCAAACTCAAATTTCTCTCAAGTCATGTTCTAGCTGAGCTAAGGAAGTTAAGGAAGAAGGCACAAACCAATTTCGAAGCCAAGGTTAAGGAAAAGAAGCTTTAAGTTCATCTCTTAAGGATTTTGACTCATTCCACCATTTTCGACCCATTATAAGTTCTTGTAAATCTATCACTCATTCTATAAGCTATTCTAGATCATATATATGCTCTTATACATCCTTTTGATCATGTGAAATGAACCCTTAAAGCTCAAACCCATCGAGTTATGATTTTAAACCCAAACGTACCCTTTTTGGATTAACGAGCTCATAAGCTCATTTCATAAGCTCCAAGCTCATAAAATTTACTTATTCTAACTTATTTTAGCAAGTTATAAGCTGCAAAATACTTTTGAGATTAAAAAATACAACTATTATGGATTTTGGACTAGAAATGAAATCGTTTTCATGCAAAGGGGTATATATTGTAAATATTGAAACTTATAAACTAGAGGGGCTGAAAATGTAAATAACTTAAAGTTAAACTACAGGGGCTGTTTTTGTCAACACCTAAAAGTTATGGATTTAAAGGTATAAAATTATATGTAAAGGGTTAATTTTGTAACTAAATATATACTAAGGGTATATATTGTCATTTTCATATTATCAAGGGTATAAAATGTAATATTTTTATATTAATTATAAAAATATATTTAAATATTATAAGACTCAATATTATTAAAGCCCGACACATTTATCGTTATCATTTATCGATCGAAACATCATAAAACAATTAGGTTATATATTTAACATAATTTATCATCTACTAACTTTTGAAGAAACTTAAAAAGATAAATCTTATATTTTAATCTATAACGTATCACGTTACTGGGAATTTCATGTGATGGATTTCATTTGGGTATACGCTTTGATGAGTTGCTGGATTTACGATTTAAAGTGTCCTAGCTCCTCAAACGTTTACTACATGACCTCTGGATTATGATAGCCCGAACAGTGCTACGATATTTCCATAAATTAATGAACCAAATTAACATTTACGTTAAACTTTATGAAATAAAATTTAGAATATCAACAATCAAACTGTGACTTAACATATTACCTCATGTTGCGTAACGAGGTTGTTTACTCCTATTTGAATTAAATTTCAAATCAATCAACTACCTTATCAAGGTGAGTTCATAGCCTTGCATTTAAATCTTTTGAATATTTTGTCAACCCGCAAGGGAGATACGTGCTATAAACCATGAATATAAGTGTTTTCCAACTGTATGTTATTCTGATATATTATTGCCTAAGTTACCTCCATTTGCCATGAGGCATCCACAACATCTTTGCGTAGATGCTCCCACCACATCTTTGGGTAGAGGCTCCCACCACATCTTTGGGTAGAGGCTCCCACAACATCTTTGGGTAGAGGCACCCATATGGAAACAATTTGTAACCACTTGAATTATGGTTAATGTTTGGTTGCATAAGCTTAGGGCAATAATATTGTTTTCCATGATAATTGTAAATGCATGCAATTATTACCCTTACAATGACTTGTATTCAACTGTTATATTTCAAACCTATGAATTTCACTCAACCTTTATGTTGACCCTTTTAGCATGTTTATCTCAGGTAATTGAGCAACCTATGGCATGGAGTGGCATTGGACTTGAGGACGTCCAAACTTGTTATCATTCAAACTTTATGTTTTCATGTAGATTTTGGGACCTATGTTTTCATGTAGATTTTGGGACCTATGTTTTTGTAAAACTCTGATTATATTGAACGATAACTTAATTTTCTAAAACGTCTCTTTATGAGTCATTTTTTATGATTATGACTGTTGATTCATGAAGTAATACCCCAAAACTTAGCTTCCGCTGCTATATGTCAAATAAGGGGGTGTTACAGATTGGTATCAGAGCTCATGGTTATAGAGAACAAGGTTAAAACCTAAACTATAACTACTTTTCATCTGAGAAAGTCCTTCGTGCCACTGCATTTCCCTGAATATTGTATGTAAGAGATTTGCATAGCAAATAATACATAACTGTTTACTAAATATAAATAACTTATACTTATATTCCACTGGGTTGTTACAGAGTGATGTCTTCGCCTACTAATCTTACTTCCGATGTCAAGGATGGTTTTTCCTCTAATTTCCTTAAATTATCTCCTGGCCTCTCCGGACTATTTCCCAGCTTCACCGGGAAATACTTCTTCTTTATCTGAGAATGGGTTAATCCCACTAGCCATCTCATCCTCTCATGATGATTCGTATATGCACGCAATACAAGCATATGATGCTAACAATAATGAACCTATGATTCCACCAGTAGTTCCTATGGTTTCACCAACTACTTTACCTCCATCTCCAGTATTATCACCAATGTTTGATTTCTCCATTCTAGAAGAAATTCTTCCACCTTGTGAACGATCCCATTTTCGATCATCTTCCTTTACCAATCCTCCTGCCCAACCTCAAGCAATTGAGATTGGAGAGAATTATCATGGCGCTCCAGACATGTCATACGCACGCCATGAAGAACAAATCAAAGATATTTTAAATCACTTAGATGAGCTCTCTTGACCACATTGAGGAAATGAAAGATAAAATAGAAGGTCATACAATAAGATTTTGACAAACTAAAGACCAAACTTCAAGAAGCCCGTGCTCAGATTGCTGGACTTCAGAGAAAGCGAATGGGACATAATGACAAGATTGCTCTTGCTCGCTTCAGAATTTCTATTTTAGAACTAATCATCAAGGATGTCCAGGTTCGCCACTAATAAAAAATGAAGAGTCTTTTTGGATACAATTCATAAGCTCAGGAACCACAAGGGAGGACCACCAGACCACGAGACTAGATCATTATCATTACAACTTTTGTTTAGAATCCAACCACGAGATGTGTGGCATAAGTCATCATGTAACCCACCGCATTTAATCATGTCGGTTAATTGGAATACGACAACAAAATCTTCACCTCGTAACATGTCGTTTTAAGGTCATCAACGCGATTAATTAACGTCTCATTATTTTTCTCGTTACTTCTTATGATTTTGGAAAATCATACCACAACATTTTTTTTGATATCGTGTTTTGTGCCGATAATGCTTGAATAGGATAATTTATAATCGTCTTATTGAAATGAATTAAGATGCTTTTTCATTTGAATAAGGAAATTATAAATCACCGAACCATAAATTTCTAAATTCTTAATTACATGGATTGGGACGCCTTTGGATGTAAATAACGATTTGCAATTGAGTGGGCTTAAGTGTATGGCATTCGTACGAACAATTTTCTTTCATCCGTTTGTACAAATAATTCCTTTTCTTGGTTTATTTAATCATTATCATGAGTCTCTAGACTTTTTTCGGTTTGGAATTTGTTCATTCCATTATCTCCATGTCTATCTCTGATTCCAAATTTCTTCGTTATATCCTGCAATGTGATATCAAAGAATGATCACAAGTCTTTGTATAGTAATTTTTATACCTTAACTTGTGATATGACTATATCATATTATGGATTCTTATTCTATGTTGTCTTGTATATATTGATAGAATGCCTCCCAAAAGAACATCAACATCTACAGCACCAGCTATGACTCAGGCTGTCATCCGGCAACTAGTTGCTGACAGTGTTGTTGCTGCTCTGGAAGCACAAGCTGCTAACATGGCAAATACTCACAATACAAATAGAAACCCCGAGCCAAGAGAAACTCATGCTGCAAGAAAATGTACTTACAAAGAGTTTATGAGTTGCCAACCTTTCTACTTTAATGGTACGGAAGGAGTTGTTGGTCTCATCCGCTGGTTTGAGCGAACTGAATCAGAATTTTCTCATAGCAGCTGTACCGAGGACTGCAAAGTGAAATTTGCTACTGGTACTCTCACCGAAGATGCCTTGTCCTGGTGGAATTCCTATGCTAAACCTATTGGAATAGAGCAAGCCGACAAGATCACCTGGACTGAATTGAAAAGGCTCTTGACCAATAAGTATTGTCCTCAAACTGAAGTCAGGAAAATGGAGGACGAATTTTACAACTTGGTTGTAAAAAGAAATGATCTCAAGACTTATGCTAGAATATTCCAATAATTGGCAACTTTATGTCCAAATATGGTGCCAAATAATGAGAAACTTATGGAAGTTTTCATCGGGGGATTGCCCCAAAGCAATGAAGGAACCGTTTCTGTATCAAAGCCTCAAACTTTGGAAGAAGCCATCAACATAGCCCAGAGGCTATTAAATCAGGTGCTAAAGCATGGTTCTGTGCAAGGAACCAACAATCATAAACGAAAGTTTGATGATAGAAGGAACACCACCAACAATGACAACAACAACTACCCCAATAATCGTGACAACAATAACTACCCCAATGATGGCAACAACAACAACTACCAAAATAATCGTAACAACAACAATAACAACCATTACCACCAACAGCAGAATAGAAGACAAGAAACTGTCGGGCTTATGCTACCACCCCAACTAAGAACAAAAGGTACACTAGAAACCTTCCTTTGTGTACAAGATGTACCCGACATCACACAGGATTTTGCACTGTCAAGTGTCAGACTTGCAATAAAGTGGGTCATTTGACCAGGGACTGCAGAAACAAAGGACATTGGTATGTGCTTAAATACACATACCTTTTACCTTTAAAAACGAGCTAAAATAACCAAAAACGGACTTAAAATGCCAAATACATGCTTGTTTTGCTAATTGTATTGTGCAGGAACGGATAACCAAGAAAAGGAATAAACACCTTGAACAATCCTAGATTAAGAGCCACATGGCTCTGATACCAATTATGGAGGATCGTTTAAGCACGAGTTTGTTTAGAACTCATCTAGGATTAATAATAGCAATGATTGATATAGCACAACGGAATTTAAACAAAGAATCAATGTTATTAAACAAGGTTATACTATACATACAAGCCTCAATTCTATATGATCAGTATAGAATGTGTTACCTAACTATAACAAGGATCAAAGATATCAAAGATATCTTGACCTTAGTGCTAAACCACTCTAGACGTCTACATCTTTTCTTATGCACACACATTGACACACATAAAACTATGTCTATGAATCTCTTTATATAGAGAGTCCATAAGACTTACAAAGGTAAACTAATTCTATAAGGAAACTAAATCTTTTTAATCTTTATCTTTATATCTTTGACCAAATCTTTTAAGCAAATCTTTTATGTTGATCTTGTTTCCTTCTTTAGGATATCTTGTAGAATCCTCCATCTTTTGTAGAATTCCATAATGTTGAATTAGTCCCTTTTGTTTCATTCTCTTGTTCTTTTGTCTCATCAAATATATAATTCCTAACATTACAAATGATTTTGGTGACGGGATTCCTTCAAGAGATATCATTGTAAACAAGAAAGATAGTGGCCCGAAAAGAATTTTAGAAATGCACCCATCCTACATGGTGCTGCAATATCCTTTGTTATTTCCATATGGAGAGGATGGTTACCATGAAAATATACCTTATCACGCCAACATAGGCACACACAAAACTAACCGGGTTATGTCACAATGAAAGACTACTACTCTTACATAATTCAACAACGAAATAACCATGGGACTAGTTTACTAAGAGGAAGACGTCTATTTCAACAGTATCTGGTGGACGCATACATTGTCATTAAAGAACAAAGACTTAGTTGTACGAGAAATAATCAAGACACATTGCATGTAGATCTGTACCACAATGTGTGTGATGCTGTTACAAAGGGAGACACAAACGCAGCAGGCCTTGGAAAAAGAATAGTTTTACCTAGTAGTTTTACAAGCGGCCCAAGATATATGATGCAAAACAACCAAGATGTGATGGCTCTTTGTCACGCATATAGGAACCCAGACCTCTTCATCACATCCACTTCCCACCAAAAGTGACCTGAAATTAATGAGATGCTAGCGTATGTTCCTGGACAAAAATCTCATGATTGACCAGAAGTAGGGACGAGAGTCTTTAAAATGAAACTAGTTGTGTTATTAGACAATCTCACAAAGAAACAGATCTTCGAGGAATGTCGTGCAGGTAATTCACCTTGGCTCATAACATTAATGTGTCTATTATTCATAAACCTTTAGAAAAGTAACTGATAGTTCTATTGCAATTGCTTTCAATTGTGTATGTAATTGAATTCCAAAAACGCGGCCTGCCCCATGTGCATATTCTGTTATGGCTCGAAGAACACTGCAAATGCAAGACACCAATTAAGATAGATGATATAATCTCAGCAGAACTCCCATCTCAATAGATGACCCAAAGGGATACAAAGTTGTTACTGAATATATGTTGCACACACCTTGCGGTAAGGATGCTAGATACGCTCCATGTAACGTAGAAGGCAAATGTTCAAAATCTTTTCATAAAGCATTTTACGCAGAAACAGTAATTGATGAAGACGGGTACCGTATTAACCGCGAAGGGAGGATAAAGTGTCTGTTAAAAAAGGTAAGTTCACATTCGATAGCAAATATGTGGTATCGCATAACCGTTATCTTTTACTAAAATACCAAGTACACATTAATGTCAAATGGTGAAACAGATCAAAGGCTATTAAATACTTATTTAAGTACCTAAATAAAGGGCCGGATAGAGCAACTATTGTTGTACAGGAAAACATTCAGAATGGTGATCATGTAATGCCGGAAAATGTTATCTTGGGATTTAAGATGCTTCAAATGCTTCTCTCCGCAGTGGCGGAGCCAGAAACAAAACCAAGGTGGTTCCCTTGTATTGTCGATATGTAAAAATCAGCATGTCAAATAAGCTGGGTCGGGTCAATACAATTTAGTACAAGATGCACGCGTTAATTCAAACATCACTAATGGTCACTTTTTACCTTTTTAATATAAGACAACTAATGTATAAAGATAATACGTTAAAAATTAAAAACATATCAACTTTATAGCAAGTGAAATGGTGTACAAACAGTTCAATAACATAAAAGTGATAAAATTAGAGGACTATCCATTTATTTAAAAAAACATTTCTGTTTTGAGAGAAGTGAATAATAATTTAGAGTTAAAAAAAATGCTCATTGGAAACATAAATCTTCAAAAGCATCTTTTACTTTTACTTTTACTTCATCTACTTTGACTTTCTTCTCTCTTTCTCGTCTTCCTTACCATCTTCATCTAAAAATTTCTTCTTCTTCTCCATAGTTGCTCATCTATATATCTCAACACCAGAATTTATCATTGATTTTCATCAGCTTGTCACTCAACTTCATTCCAAGGTGGTTCCTATGATTTTTCTAAGGTAGGTCCCGAAAAGTTTGATGTATAACTTATAAACGATTTCGGTTTATAAGGTGGTTCCCAAGAACCACCTAGCGTAGGCATAGCTCCGCCACTGTGACTCTCCGTCATCGCTGAGTGCCCTAAATTTAAGTCAGGGTTAGTTAAATGAATAGTTAAACTTTTGGTTTTCAGGAACTTTTCATCTTCACTTGGAGAGGCTCTGCATTCATTCAGGCATTCTTGATTGTTGATGTTGTAACTGAATGGCATATTGAATGTGGGGAATTCTACGGACTATCAAATCAGTCGAGGTGTAAATATTATTGGAGGGCCAAAGTCATAAACACTGCTTATTAAATTTTTAGGACTGAATCTTTCATAATATTAAGATTTTGATTATTTATTGTACAACACTACAAATTATATTGTGTTTTCTTTGGTCACATTATTTTCGCGGCATCATTTAGTATTTGTAGCAAAACACTTATTGGTGTTCTTCTAAAATAGATGTTCATTTTTGTTTTAGCCAAGGTTATATTTTTTTTATATAATATGGTTATATTTTTTTATATATAATAAATAATTACATAATTTCAGAGTTTTTTTTAAAAAATTTGATCTAATAGGAAAGAATTGGACCAATCAGGTCGCTTGATTTTGACACATAGGTAAAATCATGCGATGTGATTAGTTAAAAAAAGGTTAAAATTGAATCAATTTTGGTTAAAATTAAAAACATTGGTGAAGAAATTTGATAGAGAAAAAAAGATAAATATAGGTGTCAAATTCGTGAAAGACAAAAAATTTAGAAAAGATAAGGTGATTAATAAAAGTTTAATGATTGAATTTTAAATAAATCATATGAAGTTAAGTGAACTTATAATTTTTCATGTTTTTTAATAATTTTATAAATAAACAAATACCCCTTAAAATTTATACCTTCTAAACTTTATACTTTAAAAATACAAGATATATAAAATCTATTTAAAGTTTATATAAGAATATAAGAAAAAACATATTCAACTCGCATATTGTATACACCATGATATTAATAGATAAATTCGAACAACATCATAATGAACACTCATGTGAGTTAAGTAAAGTTAAATCTTTCATCCAACAAAATCTTTACAAAATATTAATCGATATAAATCAATGTTTTAAAAAACGAATTTTCAATTGACCCGGTCGAACCACCGGATCACGGTTCAACCGGGTTTTTCGGCAAAATCCGGCTTCTGGTCACCTGACCGGCTCACGGTTCAACCGACCTGGTCAACCTGAGTTTTAAAACACTTATATAAATACATAATGAATTTTTTATGTAAAACCACATGCATAATTATTAGTTGTATTAATATCACAATTACAAACATTAAACACGGGAAATTTTTCATATACCAGTATATTAAACAAAAAATTTAAAATAAATTTGATTTATATGTAAGTCTCGTTATGTAAGTCTCGTGCGTGCATGAGACTTATAACTGGTAGCGTAAGACGTGACGTAACGGCATGACCAAACCTCATATTTTAAAACTCATGGTGAAGTTTTTGCGTTTTTAAAGTGTGGCTTAAAGCGACACAAAATATGAAAATATTTACATATTTATCGAGTTTACAAAAAGTGTCGTACATAATGAATAAATTCAAGAAACTAACCTTGCATGTAATCTTCTTCATTTATAATACATAAAAGGAGTTTAATTAAAAAAAAGCGTCACGACTTACGTCTTATCGTGCCTTTTCAAGCCTCATCTCACATCACACTTAGAGGTCTATTTCATAACGTTGAGATCACTCCTCGCGATTTAACGACGGACTGACGTCTCGATTACGCGCTTTTTAAAATCCAGAAATCAGCCAACTAAAAAAGATATAGCGACCGAATATCACACATGTCACGCAAGTACAACGGAGGGCATAAGACCCGGTGATGAGAGCTTTTTCTTCTTATTATTCTTTAATTACATTGATGTTACGACAATGTGTTCATTGTGAAAAGGATAATGAAACAAGTTTGGGTGGGTCAACTAATCAAAATGGTTACATGGTAAAAAAAGACTGGTAACTATCATTATTAACATGTGGAATTGCGGTTCGTGCGTTGCGACGGGCGTGATTTTTTAATTATTTAGCGTATGTTTTGTTTCATATTTTTTTATACTTTCGTGGTGTGATCGTGAAAGTTTTTATTTATAGTAAGGTGTTGTATGGTGAAGTTTTTTTTTATTTCAAAAAATATATAGTTAAACTTCAATAATTTTGGTATAAAATCAACTAAACATGAGAAACATGGCAATTTTGACTCTATTTGTTCGTGATTTCGAATATTTTATTCACCGTATTTATTTTAAAAACATCGGTAGATAACTGTTATACATTTAATAAATAAAGTCCGTAATATAAAAACCCGCAAATACCAAAAAAATTTTAAGTTTTTTGTAACATTTCGCAAAGTTTGAGGGTAAAACGTTTATAAATAAATTTTTCTTAATTTAGTGATTTAGGTGCATGGGGCACTTTTTTTCTCAGTGTGAGAGCTTTTATTTTTGATCTAAAAATTGGCCAAATATAGCTCAAATAGAGGTGTAAACTATGTCCGTTTTCAACCCTCTATCGAGTATATATATAATATAACTAGTCATAATCTCCGTGCACGCACAGAGTTTTTCATAAAATTTTCAATAATGTATTTTCATTTATTAAAAAAATAAATAGTTTAAAAAAATTCTTTTAATTATGATTCTTTAATTTTGGTTTATAAATAATGTCTGATGAACTATACCATGTGGATGATATAGTTAATGAGAAAGGTGTGACTCAATCTTCATAAACTATTGCATCCCCCATATTCAATATAAGTAAGTATAAACTGTGTATGCCGAACTCTAACACAATTTGATTTCAAAATAAAAACACGAAAAAAATAAACAACCATGTGAATATTGCATATGGACTCCACGAATTAAACATAATGTATGAATATGAGATTGGTTTTATCTCATATAAGATTACATCTTGGAATTTCATGTTTATAATTACAACAACCACCCATAAAATTTTAAATTAAGTTACCAATAATAGGGGTCCAAATTATCCTCTTTTGTTAAGATCGAATAATATGTAGCCACACTAAATGAAATACAAATTGGCGTAATCAAAATACATTACACAAAGTCACAAACACTCAAATAATTTATTCATTGTGCACATTAAAACAATCAAATTATTCTTCTTAAAAATTAGCACTAACTTTTTCAAATATCACTAGACCAGAAGATGAACTGTGATTACAAACAAATTGTGCTGTGTTCTTCTATCTTAAAAAAACACTAATACATGAATGGGTCGACGGTCAAACCAACAAATTTTTTATTAATAAGAAATAAAATTACATATTACATAAATAAAATAAACGAATTTAAGAAATTTAACGAAATAGTAATATGAAAATATAAAGTCATAGTATTTTAAGATACTTTGACCTAGGAGAATCACCGGTTATCACAATCTTACATATATTCATAAAACATATTTGAAATAAACACGATTACAAACTCATATTTTGAAATTCTTATTTTCGACCCTAATTTTAAAAAAGGTACAAACTCATAAAACAAACGTGTGCATCTTGAAACACCATATCTAATGCCCAAACTTCGTTAGGCCTACCAGCAAGGCGAGACTTCCAAAGGCTAATAGCATCTAGCAACACTTGATTAGATCATCAATCATAGGTGTCGATGCGCAACAACCCGGTGTCATATTCCTGAGTTTTTCCATTTTTTTGTAACTCAAAGATCAAAAAGAAACAAACTTTAGGGTTGATAATTAAAATAATATACACAATACGAGTCCCTATTAATCAAAGCAAAAGAAATAGTATAATGAAATGAAGTATAGATATGAGAATCCTCATAGATGCCTTTAAGAAACATATAAGATGGAAAAATAGCAATGTGAGCTATGTGTCAACAATCGACCAATTTATAGGGTTTTGGATAGGTTAACACTTTGATTTCAAAAATTTTAAACTTTTTCCTGAGTAAATAAGGTAACGGTTTGTGCATTTACTTTGATTCCCAGAAAATCATGGTAGGTTTTTACAAAACGTATTATCAAATTGTTTTTCAAAATAATGTTTTATTTCAAAATTTTCAAAGGTTCCGCATGATATGATAGAATTGTCTCAAATAACCCCCGACAAAAACTATAGAAACAAAAATATTAAATACATATACATAACCCCCCTAAAAAAATTAAAACATAACATTTAACAAATAAAAGTAACCCAAACACGACATAAAGAATTTATTTGAACACACAAATAACAATAGTCACATAACCTTGTAAATGATTTCTTTTGAGGCATAACAACAATAGATTTCCTTTAAAATCATTATTATCGTTATTTTTCAATTTGATTATGGTCATTTGGTTCATAATAATATGGTGGTTTTTATGAAATGAGAACTAATTGAATCATATTTAATATGATTTTGAATGTTGTTTTGATGATCCATTGTAGCAGAAATCACAATTGATAAAAAGTTTGTGTTTTAATTTAGTGAATTTTATAAATAATAGTTTGATTGTTTTCTCCTTGTAAATATGATTTGACTGAATTCATTAAATGCTGAAATTAACTATAGTCGTTGATTATTGTATGATTTGTTTCTTGTATTGTAAATTATGATTTTGACTGAATCATTAATAAATGTTGAATTAACCATAGATCCTTGAAGTATTTTTAGTTAGACACGTGTCATTTTTTCACTATTTTTGCTTTTAGATGAGTTCCAAAAAGCGTATTTTATATAGTAGGTAGATTTATATAGTAGGTAGATATAACTAGTCATGATCTCCATGCACGCACAGAGTTTTTCATAAAATTTTCAATAATGTATTTTCATTTATTAAAAAAATAAATAGTTTAAAAAAATTCTTTTAATTATGATTCTTTATTTTGCTTTATAACTATGTCTGATATACGTAAGAGACGCATGTGATGATAAATTTTATGAGAACGGTGTGGATCATAATCTTGCCAATAACTATGTGCAATCCCTTCCAAATTCCCAAGATAATTATAAAATGAGTATGCAACTCTACACATTATGATTTTCAAAATAAAAACACGAAAAATAACCACATGTGAATATTGCATATGGACTCCACGAATTAAACATAATGTATGAATATGAGATTGGTTTTATCTCATATAAGATTACATCTTGGAATTTCAAGTTTATAATTACAACTGTAAAACCACCCATAAATTTTTAAATTACGTACCAATAATAGGGTCCAAAATTAAACTTCTTTTGTTAAGATCGAATAATATGAGCCACACTAAATGAAAATACAAAGTTGGCGGTAATCAAAATGCATTACACAAAGTCACAAACACTCAAATAATTTATTCATTGTGCACATTAAAACAATCAAATTATTCTTCGTAAAAATTAGCACTAACTTTTTCAAATGTCACTATGACCAGAAGATGCACTGTGATTACAAACAAATTGTGCTGTGTTCTTCTATCTTAAAAAAACACTAATACATGAATGGGTCGAAGGTCAAACCAACAAATTTTTTATTAATAAGAAATAAAATTACATATTACATAAATAAAATAAACGAATTCAAGAAATTTAACGAAATAGTAATATGAAAATATAAAGTCATAGTATTTTAAGATACTTTGACCTAGGAGAATCACCGGTTATCACAATCTTACCCCTTTAAGAGAATTTCATCCCGAAATTCAATTCGTATTATCAGATGATGTAGTGTAGGAGGAAGAGGTAAGAGCGTTTAGTATAAGGTATCGTTTCCTTTCATCTGTTTGGCTTCTCGGAAGGAGGTTATTCTTACTACTACCTTGTTTTCCTAAATGAGTCTAGTCATATCATATGGCTTGGATGTCATTTAAAGGGGTGATGAATGCGTTCATCCGGAGACCTTGTCGGATAATCTAGACTTTTTTCATGTCGTCGACATTTTCTGTAGGATCTGGAGGGCGAAATTTTGGTCGGGTGTTCGATGGCGATCCAGTTCGTGTCGTGTCCTTGCGATGCTTTAAGTAGTTTAGTAGTGACGTTTGTCGCTTGTTCTCTCTTTCTACATGGTCGTCTCCTAGTCGTAATACTAGTTCTAATGACTCCCGATGTTTGGCTTGGCTTCCGAGCGAAATTATCAACAATCATTTATAGACAAAGTCACGGTTTCTCACTTCTCACTCCCGTGCGTCTAGTCGGTTCGAGGGGAAAGTAATTTGACTTATGTCGCGCCTTGTAAGGTCAATTCTTCTCGTTTCTTTGTGATGTGATGTCAAGCTGCTCGTCTCAGGCGTACGTGTGGGACGTGGTAACTTGAACACTAGCCAAGTCTCGAATTCTTACTGTCGTTCGTCATCCTAAGATAGTCTCGGTGCTTAAAGTCAAAAGCTACTAAGAAATCCTAACCACTTACGTCGTCCTATACTAGATTCCCATATGGCTCTAACAGGTTCCTCGATGGGGTTTTCTCGCGTTCTTCTCTACTTTCGAAGGAGAGTAAAATGTCGCCCACAAACTTATCCTAAGTACGTCGGTTTATTTGAATTGTCTTGCAACGAACAGAAAGAACAAAAGCGAATAATAACATGTTCATGAGGAGTGTGGTTAGTCATATCGTTGAAAATGAGTATGGATTGGTGGTGCACATATCACAACAAACACAACAAACCGAGTAAAAGAACTACTAATAACTATAAATCCATAGCTTCGTACACAACTTTCCTACTGGTAAAGAAAACTACAACTCATTGTAAGTTTATCACTAACTGAAGCTACTCAGTTTAGTGTGGTACCGAACTTTCCTACCGATAAAAGAAAGCTAAAACTCAAGATAAGTCTACCACTAACTGAAGCTACTCAGTTTAGTGTGATACATGCTAATCCTAGCTATGTTAGCCTAGACTACTCCTCTCAACTATCCCTCATCTGCTTAAGTGCGGCAATACGGTCCCTCAACTCCTACATCTCACGCTGGTCTGCTGCGCTGCATCCTCAAATCATAAATCTCCCACTGATCCTCATAGATAGACTGCCATTAAGCTGCTCTTTGGGCGTCTGTATACCCTGCCCAGGCCTCTAGTGCCAAAATCGGTCGCCAAATGGTACCTATAGTAATCCTAATCTCTACCTGCACTCGTTCTAGGCTCCTAAGCCTGAAACACTGTGAGTGAATCTCCTTACGGACTGCCTCCAACCTAGCAAACAACTCAGTGAAATCTTGACCATAACTCTCAAAAAGGGTAGGTGGTAGTGTGTCGAGACGCTCAGTGTGCGTGTGAAGTATACTCCCATGAAGCTCGAGTTGTGCCCCGATCTCTAGTAGGGCACCCTCATCTAGTTCTGCAGCTGGTGCTGGAGTGGCTACCGGTGAAGGAATAACTGGTGACACTGGTGGGGACTCTAGGGACCACTCGGGTGATACTAGTGTCCCAACTAGTGATGGTGGGGTCTAAACTGGTGAACGCACTGGAGGTATGTCGCACTCAATGTCCACGTAAACTGTACCATCCATTGGGTCCTCCCTTGTAGTGCGGATACGCAAACTAGTATGGGTCTGACCTGGTGTAGATCTAGAACTCTGTCCCACCTCATAGGTATTGGGCACAGTGTCCCCGGCTCGCTCTAGGGCATGGCGTCTGGCCGCATAGTAACCTAAGCCCAATGGCTCGTCCTCGGCTGTATCCTCAGTCAAGACAGACTGCTGCTGACCCTCAGATGCAGTCTTTGAGTCGGTACCCTCGTCCTCCAACTCGTCACTCTCAGTATTTGTATATACTGTAAGCTTAGAAGTGCATCGGTATCTCTTCCGTAGAGGAAGAGTCGGTGATGATGCTGGGGATGATGATGATGAAGGGGTTTCGTAAGAGGACCTGTAACTCTTACGAAATGAAGAAGGTGATAGTGCCATTGCCTCGGTCAGTCTGGCTGAGAGGCCAGGAGATAGGGTGGGTTGTGTACGCACGGCCATCCGCGCAGTACTGCAATAGTAGAATGATCGTGGAGGTGTAGGTGTAGGTGATGTCTGGCCAAGTAGTGGCCTTTGAGGAGATGTGACTAATATAAGTAGGTGATACCTTCATGCCTCTATTAGACATGCAGTCCAATAGTCTAGGATTTAATTATGAAATTGAAATAGCTAGCGGGCAACTAGTAGAGATCAATAAGGTTATTCGAGGTTTATAGAAGGACATACCTTTGACATAGACCTAATATCATTCGGACACGGAAGCTTCGATGGGATTGTAGGGATGGACTGGTTGTCCAGGCATAGAGCCAAAATTGTCTGCCATGAGAAGGTAGTGCGTATTCCACTACCACATGGCGAGATGCTTAGAGTTTTAGGAGAACGGCCAGAAGAAAAGGTGAAGCGTCTTATGAGTGTAAAAGTAGAAGAGCCAAAACTGGAAGACATCGCCATCGTTCAAAACTTCTCTGAGGTATTCCCTGACGATCTATCAGGATTACCTCCTCCCCGAGAAGTCGAGTTTCGTATTGATTTAATCCCTGGAGCAATGCCGGTCGCAAAGTCTCCCTATTGCTTGGCGCCTACTAAAATGGAGGAGTTGTCGAACCAACTCAAGGAACTTGATGAGGTGTAATTTTATACACCTGAGGTATGTCGCACTCAATGTCCATGTAAACTGTACCATCCATTGGGTCCTCCCTTGTAGTACGGATACGCAAACTAGTATGGGTCTGACCTAGTGTAGATCTAGAACTCTGTCCCACCTCATAGGTATTGGGCACAGTGTCCTCGGTTCATTCTAGGGCATGACATCTGGCCGCATAGTAACCTAAGCCTAATGGCTCGTCCTCGGCTGTATCCTTCATTTTCCTTAACTGCCAGCTAAGGAAGGAACGGATCGGAATTATAGCCGGGCCACTGGTTAACGCTATGAGATGGGTGGCACTTAGGGTAATGATCGGTACGGATCTATATATATGAAGAAGGTTTGGTACAATGATTGCCCCGTTTCGATGGATATGTAAGGAGAGATTGTGTCCATTAGGATATCCAAACAGTATTGATTATTTCTACAATAAAAGGGTAGGGTGACTAAGGGTTTTTATTTTTATCTTATATATCGAGGTCCCTAGTGGTGGGGGGGGGGGGGTGGCAGTGTCGAACCAACTCAAGGAACTTGATGAGGTGGAATGTTAATATAATACTTCTAATTTTGGGCTCACTTAACCCCCTTTAAATCATGCATTTTATGCCCAAATAGGAAATTTCATCCTTTCCCGGTTTTTGAATTTTTAGGTGTTCTATTTTCTTTATATTTATTTTTTCTCCTTCTCTTTTCAATATATGGTAGTTAGCATCTTGGATGTAACACTTTGGAGGAAAGCCATGCTGGTTTTTTGAGCTGCATTTAGTATGAAGAATGATGGAATAAGGTATTAATGGCCACACGCGACGACAAAATGAATTCAAGAAGTTATGCTCTACAATCGCTTGTGAGACAGGGCTGTCACTATGATGCACGACCGTGGCCTCAGCTTACGCACGCCCTAAATCATGCATTTATGCCCAAAATAGGTACTTAATCGTTCCTTTTCAGGTATTTAGCATTTGGATGGCATTTGGAGGAAAACCGTTGGATTTGAGCTCATTTGGAGAAGAAATTGACAAGATTACAAGCCAACACGAAGAATTCAAGAATTATGCCTACAGTGCCTGGAGACGGCGTCACAATTAACACGTGACGTCGTCACAACCCAACTCACGACGGCGTCACAAGATTTCACTACGGCCTCTGCACGCACGACCCAACCCATATTCTCGAATGTTCTATTGTATGACGGCTTCACAATTATAACGTGACGCCGTCGCAGCGATCAGCCTATAAATACAAACCCAAAATTAGGGTTTTAAGTGTGTAACTTTAGAGATAAAAAGGGAGACGAACCCTAAGTCGTTTAGCAGATGTTTAGGGTATTTTTAGGGCTTATAAACCCTATTGTACTATCATCAATTCATGTTTTAATCTAGTAAGTATCCTTTAATCATTCAATATGTCTTGTTGTTTGATTCAATTGTGTTCTTACTTTATCATTAACATGCTTGGCTAATCTCCCAATTGTGTTTATTTATGATTGTATGAAACCTAGAATGTAGATCTTAGTGGTGTTGCTTCTTGTGATGAATATGCATGTTAGGTCTTAGAAAACCAGTTTTTGTCTATAATTACTGTTGATATGTCTAGGGAAACATGATGGTGTAGACGGGATACCATCTGTAACAGTCTTCATACTACCTTACCCTTAATATGGTTGATCACCCTTTAATGTATTTCAAAACCACTTAATGTACTCTTGGGGGCCGGGTAACAGTCTTCATACTACCTTACTTGTGTATTGCCTCAACGGAATATTAAGTAGACGGCGGGATCATGTATTCTGTCCATGATTTAGGAAATAATTACATAGATCATCACAAGTGTGACAAAGCAACAACACTAGGAGAAGCACTCTAGGGAGTAATACAGGATTAAATGAACACAATCTTTTATCATATTGTTATCACCGAAGTAGCGTAGTTCTTAGCTATACTTTGTAAAGATCCTTCCCAACCTATTCCCCTAGAGAACGATAACAACCCCCGTGTCTTGCCTATACTACACTACAACGATTAGGTACACTACCTAGGGAGTTGTAAAACTTCGCTTGTGTGAAGTCATACGACGACCGCATCAAAGATTTTGGCGCCGCTGCCGGGGAATAGTTAGGATTCAAACTTAGTTTAGCTTAGTTCTACTCGCTTGATCCTTTCAAGTGAATTTTAATTCCAGTATATTAGCTTTCTCATAGTCTATCTTATTTCTTTATGTTATCTATTTCGTAATTCATTTTCGTTGACCTACATGGAAAACGGAAATCCTATCCGCACTCTTGGAGACTACTCCAGACTCAGCCATGAAGGCTACAGGAACACCATTGAGCTCCCCAAAGGGAACAATCTGGTACCTCTCAGATCTGACACCATCCGGTTGGTACAAAACGGATGCTCATTCCACGGACTTAGGTCCGAGGATCCAAACCAACATCTTAAGGATTTTCTCAAACTAGTGGACTCACTTAACCTTGATGTTGCAAATAGGGAAAGAACGCGCCTGTGTTTATTTCAATTTTCTCTCCGCGATCAAGTTAGAAATTGGCTTGAACGCCTTTCAGCTGGATCTATCTCTACATGGGAAGACCTCACTACTCGTTTCCTTGCTCAATTCTTTCCACCGGGAAGGACTGTAAAACTTCGAAATGACATCCTTAGGAGAATCTCTCTCTAAAGCATGGACTCGATTCAATGACTTACTCTAAAAATTCCCTCACCATGGCATTGATCTTGGGCTCCAAGTCTAAATCTTTTATGACCATGTCACTCCTGCCACAAGGCGAACCATCAATCATTTGGCCGGTGGTAAGCTTCATGATAGAAACGACGAAGAATCTTAGGCAATATTAAAGGACCTCGCCCTCTATGATAATGAAAGTTGGAATGACCCAAGGGATTTTGCCAAGCCGGTAAAGGCAATCTCTTTGCCTCAAGATGTCCTGAGTACATCTGACC
>BQNB010126334.1:0-19619 GCA_026074375.1 Tanacetum coccineum
GTGCAAGTTTATTAATCATTGTTACTATATCCTAGATGAGTCTTAATAACGATCTAAGGGGTCATAAAGATCTCCACACTTCTTGACGCTGGATTAATTTACCCGATCTTGGATAGTCCTTGGGTGAGCCCCGTACATTGCGTACCAAAAAAAGGTAGCTTTACCATTGTTGAAAATGATGAAAACAAGTTAATTCCTACTCGATTAGTTACGGGATAGCGTGTATGCATTGACTACCGAAAGTTAAATGACGCCACCTGTAAAGACCACTTTCCATTACCGTTTATGGATCAAATGATTGAGAGATTAGCGGGAAACGAATACTATTGTTTTCTCAATGGTTTCTCGGGTTACTTTTAAATTCCCATCGACCCTCATGATCAAGAAAAGACCACATTCACGTATCCTTATGGAACGTTCGCCTACCGTCGCATGCCTTTCTGCTAATGCAATGCACCAGGCAGGTTCCAAAGGTGTATGATGGCTATCTTTCATGATATGATCGAAAAAAATATGGAAGTCTTTATGGACGACTTTTCGGTCTTTGGGAATTCATTCAGAAATTGCCTCTCTCATGTGGACAAGATGCTTAAAAGGTGTGAAGACACCAATCTTTGTCTAAATTGGGAAAATAGTCATTTTATGGTTAAGGAAGGTATTTTCCTTGGCAATAAGATTTCCAAGAACGGGATTGAGGTCGATAAAGCCAAAGTTGATGTGATTGCTATGTTACCTCATCCCACCACCGTTAAGGGTGTTTGGAGTTTTCTCGGTCATGTCGGTTTCTACCGATGGTTGATTAAGGATTTTTCTAAAATTTCCCGACCGATGACTCATCTTCTTGAGAAAAATACCCCGTTCATCTTCTCCGATGAATGTATTCAAGATTTTGAAACATTAAAGAAAAAACTTACCGAAGCTCCAATCTTGATTGCCCCCGATTGGGACTTACCCTTTAAGCTTATGTGCGATGCAAGCGACTTTGTCATAGGTGCGGTCTTGGGGCAACGTCATGAAAAGCACTTTAGGCCTATACACTATGCTAGTAAAACAATGACCGAGGCGGAATTGCATTACACCACGACGGAGAAAGAAATGTTAGCCGTGGTGTATGCCTTCGAAATATTTCGGTCTTACCTCATCTTGAACAAAAGCATTGTGTATATGGATCACTCCGCCCTCAAATACCTATTTGCTAAAAAAGATTACAAGGTGAGATTGATTCGGTGGGTTCTCCTCCTTCAAGAGTTCAAATTTAAAGTAATTAACACAAAAGGAGCCGAGAATCTAGCGGCCGATCATCATTCCCGATTAGAAAATCCTTATGAAAATGTGCTCGACCCAAAGGAGATAAATGAAACGTTTCTTCTCGAGACACTTAATATGGTGACTTTTCGTGGTGACTCAAGTACCCCATGGTTTGCCGATTTTGCAAATTACCACACAAGGAATTTCATTGTTAAAGGGATGTCGTCCCAACAAAAGAACAAGTTTTTCAAGGATGTTAAACACTACTTTTGGGACGATCCCTATTTGTTCAAAATATGTGCTGATCAAGTGATCTGGCAGTGTATCTCGGGCCAAGAAGCTATTGGCATCCTCAAAGCTTGCCATAGTGGACCCACCGGGGGACATTACGGTGCCAACTACACCGCCAAAAAGGTTTTTGACTCAGGATTTTATTGGCCCACAATTTACCGAGGTGCCCATGACTTGGTCACCCGATGTGACACTTGTCAACGTTTAGGAAACATTTCGCAACGTGATGAAATGCCTTAAAATTCCATCCAAGTTTATGAAATCTTTAACATTTGGGGCATCGATTTCATGGGGCCGTTCCCGTCTTCACGAGGGAACAAGTATATACTTGTGGCGGTCGATTACTTGTCGAAATGGGTAGAAGCGAAAGCACTCCCCACCAACGACGCTCGAGTTGTTTGCAAATTCCTAAAATCTCTCTTTACTCAGTTTGGAACTCCCCGCGCCATCTTTAGTGATCGCGGTACGCACTTCTGCAATGACCAATTCTCAAAGGTCATGCTTAATTACGGTGTCACCCACCGTCTTGCTACCACATATCACCCCCAAACAAGCGGGAAAGTTGAAGTCTCCAACCGTGGTTTGAAAAGAATTCTTGAAAGGACCGTAGGCGAGAACTATGCCTCTTGGTCGGATAAATTAGATGACGCACTATGGGCCTTCCGTACTGCTTTCAAAACACCCATCGGGTGTACTCCTTACAAGCTCATGTACGGAAAGGCATGTCATCTACCAATCAAGCTCAAGCACAAAGCCTATTGGGCCTTGAAGCATGCAAACTTTGACCTTTCGACTACGGGTGATCACCGAAAAGTTCAACTCAATGAATTAAATGAACTTCGTGATCAAGCCTATGAGAACTCTTTGATCTATAAAGAGAAAACAAAGAGGATCCATGACTACAAGATCAAAAACCGCGTTTTCAACGTTGGTGATCGAGTCCTTCTTTTTAATTCTCGATTAAAGATTTTCTCGGGTAAAATTAAAACCCGTTGGACCAGACCGTTCACCATTGCCCAAGTGTACCCTTATGGCACCGTCGAGTTATCTCAAACCGACGGGCCAAACTTCAAGGTGAACGGTCATAGACTTAAGCACTACTTTGGAGGGGACGTACCACAAATGGTTGTCCCGGATCTCCAAACCTTCCCCAAGGACCAATGAATTCGGGGAATGGGTCAAGCTAAGTGACCTAAAAAAAGCGCTTCGTGGGAGGCAACCCATGCGTATCCGTAGTAATATTATGTAGTAATGAATAAGTGTTTTTTTTGTTGTGAGGAAGCTAGCCTCTTCCATTCTCGTTTGCTTGTATTTTTGTTGTATGTCCAGGATTGGCCGGATTTTGAAGCCTCTCGTACTCACGGTTTTTGTCCTTCGATCACTCGAGCTTCAAATCCTCAGCTTCATTTGGGAAATCCAATATCCTAATCTAATCGACTAATGTTTATCTTTAAGCATACTTAATAAACGGCTTAGAGTGACGTAAAGACCCTTCTTAAAACATTGAGGACAATGTTTTGTTCTAGTATGGGGGGATCTATCGATTTGATTGTGCCTGCAGTCGTTGTTTTCACGTAATCCCGTTTTTATTACTAAAATTTCAAAAAAAAATTCAAAAACAAAATAAGTGTTTTGTCACAATTTTGACTTTCCTGCTGGGTAGAATAAAAATTAATTTTGACTCGATCGAGCTTGTTGAGCTCTAGCTTGTTCTTTAACGTTTAGACTAAGCATTCACGGAAATTCACGAAGAACGAAAAATAATAGAGTTAAGTATGAGTTAGATGCTAAACAAGGATTATTTGGAAATCTTAAGAGCTCATGTATGTAATTTGTGACTTTTTCTCCCATAAGCTCCTAACCGGACTAATAATACGTGCTATTTTAGAAATTAAACTTAAATCAACAATTTTTGAGATGTAGTCGATAGCAATAATTTTAGTCTTAGTTCAAATTATACTTAAATTTTCCAAAAAGAAGTCTTCTTTATATCATAAAATAAAAATGAAATGAAAAAAAATAATGAAAAAAAATATAATGAAAAAGGTGATAATAATAATTATAAACTATGGGCTGATAAAAGTTTGCTGCATCTTGCCGGCTCACAACCAATGTTACAGTCTTCTAAAGAAAGCCCATAGTAAGAATAATAATCCAAGACTGATAAAAGTTTGCTGCATCTTGCCGGCTCACAACCGATGTTGCAGCCTTCTAAAAGGTCGAGGGTTAAAATTGCATCATGGTTATGTTTAATATTAAGTGTGAATTAATAAATGTAAGGAAAATCTATTTTTGATAAATTTAAATATGCTTTTGAACTTAGACTATTTCATTTTAAGTTGTGGTTTTTTTAAATAAGCTATGTGTATACGGGAAACCTAAGAGTTTTTTAAACCAAAGGTCCGTGAGTCCCGATACTAGTCTCTGTGGGGTATCAAAATCCTGGTCACTTAGCCGCAAGGTTGGGATGTGCCAAGACGAAAGTCGCTACATGGGATGATCTCGCCTTCAAACTCATTATTCTCGGGTGGAACGTGAAGCATAGAAATTTTGCAAAACGTTGATCCATGGTTGAAATTCGAAATGGCACATTCACCTAAGATATAATAATTGTCGGGAGTGAAAAGTTCACAAGTTACAAATATGAGTAGTGTTAGCATCTTAACTTATATTTAGCGGTGATTTCGTTTTAAGCTTGGTTTGGGACGAGTGAAAAGTCGGGGACGATGAATTTATCCTTCTTGGGCATTTTAGGATTAAAATGCGTCTTGTTTTATGATCCCTAACGGTTATGAAAATAACGCAAGTCAAATATGTTAGTTAGTTGCTTAAAAAGAATAATACAAAAAAAGGAAAAAATACAAAAATATGTGTAGGAATAAGTGTATATCTTTAAGAATGGTAAAAATGGGGCTTTTCAAAGCTATTGATTCTTTAATTCCCCTTGATGAACACTTAGCTACTTTTCGAGCTAATTAGTCGAGGGGGATTGAGATTCTTAGTTTTCAAAGTGCTTACTTATAGCATTGCGTGAGGACACGGCAATATCTTAGTATGGGAGATTTTGGTATGCGCTTAATTACACATACCATTTTCCATTAAAACCGGACTTAAATGACCCAAAACGTACGAAAAATACATTGTATTTGTATGTTTTGCATTTGTATTATGCAGGTAACAGATATCTAAGAAAAGGACAAAAACAAAGCCAAAACGACAAAACCGAGCACGAGAACGGAAAGAGCGTGAAAGAAAAGTTAAATCAAAGCCAAAAGTCAAAAAGTCAAAGTCAACCAAAGTCAAACCCGACAAAGTCAAAGTCAAAGGCGGAGCCGATGTCAAAGAAATATTAAATGGGCCAACCCATACCCATCTAATGGGCCGGGTCAGCCCATTTATACATTATGATGACTTAATAAGCCTTAAAGACTTATAAAAAGCCCAAGTCCTCTTTTATACATACTCGGCCCAACACAAGCCCAAACAATATCCCATAACCCATTTTAACAAACCTGTTAATCCAACCCCTTTTAACCTTTACACCCTTAGTCCTTTAAGGACTAACGGTGCAAACATCAATAAAACCTCAAGGACCAAAGATGCGAAGTACAAGGACGATGGATGCAATACTACTATACACCGTGAGGGACCAAACTTGCCAACTCACTAACTTTTAAAAATGGTGCCAATACTATTCATCATCCCTCACACACGACTTGTGTGTGTTTGACACCCTGCAACAAAAGACAAAACCCTCCACTCCACTACAAAACTTCATAAAACACCTTATCCCACCACACAAACCTCTAAAATCCACCTTGGCAATCCTCAAGCACCCTATTCGACTAAGAAAGAAGACAAAGATTGAAGGGTTAAGATCAAAGGACTTGGGCACTACTCAAAATTGATGGCTATAATTGATTGAAGACTTGCCTCACACAACAAGCACACCCTTGAGCTGTCTCACGAAGAAAGCACACATCCTAGAACCTTCTTAACTTTTATATAAATAGGACTCATTGTAAGCCCTTTGGCAATTAGTTTTTTCTAGCTTTTATTTTTAGCTTATTTTAGTCTTAATTTAGCTTAATGTACTTTTGTTTTTCCTTTAATGTTTTTAAGTTAATGAAATTCATAGTTTGGTTTTAAAATCTCTTTTCAAGTTTTAAGGTTAATTTATGTTTCAAAAGCCATTATAAGCTCTTAGATAAGCTCTCATAAGCTTTTATTAAACCACTTATATAACCTGTTTTCATTAAAAGTAACTTAAATATATAAAGTGTTAAGAAAAATTCACCAAAAGTCCACCCTCAAACACCACAGCTTCTTTTGGATGTTAAGCTAGCAAGGGAAGAGCTTATAGACCATACTAGCTTGTCTTTTGACAAGCAAGAGCTTGTAGAATAGCTCTAAGACCATTTGTTTGCCCTGTTTGAGCAAGGGCTTTGTAAGTTTTCCATTTTTCAATTTTCTAGCTTATTTACTGTTTTTATTTGCTTATTGCTGCGCATTTATGTCAATGAATGCTTATTTATGCCTGTTTGTAGCTTAGACGTCACTAGTTTAAAATTTTCTTATAATCAGTCTTATTAGCTTAAAAAAATTGCATAATCTTTAATCTTGTTGTTTTTGCTTATTTAAGTTTTAAAAGTTGCTTATTGGGTTGGTTATAAGTTATTTATAATATAGTCTTAAGGTTTTGTTTATTGAAAATCAAGTAATCAAGTAAAAAAGGATGACATCAGTTCTAAAGGGGTGTTTGGTTTAACTATTTTAATGGGTCAAAATGGTTCAAAACCTGCTTTTTGATTTTGAGTCAACTTACATTAGATATGAGTAGCAAGAAAAGTCAGTTTGTTCAAGTTTTTAAGAGCTAAATCTTAAATTCATAGTTTGTAAAACTTCTAACTTCAATCTGTGGTTTTTGAGACTTAATATCAGCTTATAAGGTTAGATTTTAAAAAGTGGCATTTTAAGGTTGTATTTGTGTCTGATAGAGTGTTAAAACAAGTTTTAAACCAAGTCTTTGAATCTGCAAAAGTGTTTTTGTCTTTGGTCAAAAATCTGTCACAAGTTGTTGTTAAGTGTCGTAGTCTAAAACTGCCTTTTCAATTTCAAATTTTGGATAATTAAGATTGTTTTTAGGCTTTGAAATTCAGAGCATAAGCTCTTTGGTGGTCAAGCTCAAGCTATTTGAGCTTGTTTTGCTTCCAAAAGCTCTTTTACTTGGTTAAAATCAAGGCTGCAATAAGCCTTTTGGTCTTTGTAAAAACCAAAAAAGTCAGCATGTGCTGAGTGAAAACAGCCACCTTCTTAAGCAATTTTTCAAGCTTATTTGACTTTCAAACCCAAATGTCTTTGCTGATTATTAAAGCTTATTGTTCAATCTTTAAAGGCACATAAGCCCTTAAGCCATAAGGTTCCATCTAGGGACTTATTTTTAAGCTCAAAAGTACCCCCTTATGGCTGTGTAATTGGCAGTTTTGAACTTATAGCTCATTTGATTTTCATTGCTTATTTGCTTGTTTACCTAGCTTATTTGTGTTTAGTTTTGCTTATTAGGATAGTCTAAGTCCATTTTAGCTTATTATTTTAGTTTAGAGCTTATTGGAGCTTAGTTAGTTCTTTAGTTTAACATTTTTAGTCAAAAATAGTTTTTAGTAAATTTGTCCTTTTAGCTTATTTTCAATTCATTTCTTGGCTTATTTTTGTTATAATATGCTTATTAGGTATAGTTAACCAACTGTGTTAGCTTATTTCTCATTTTCACTAGCTTATTTGCTCTTAAATAGCCAAACAGTTTAGCCGTTTTAGACTTAGTGTAAAAAAGCTCTTTCTGTCAGTTAACTTAGCTTATTTTTGTGCGTATTTTTGATTTCTAAAAAAAGTGTTTTTGTAAAAGTTGCTTATTTATTGCTTATCTAAAAAGTTATAAAAAATGGCAAATAAAAAACATTTGGGAGTTGGGGGAAGTCCAAGGTGAGCAGGGCTCGAACCCGGGACCTCAACCCCCTCTCACCAAATGTTTTAGCTCACACACCTCTACTACACAAGCGCCCTTGGGTCTTTTCCATTTTGTTTTGCACACTTTAATCTTTTATATACGTTTTTAGCCCTTTTGCTTAATAAGCTGTTTTAGCTTATTTAACAGCTTATTTGATAAGCTATTTTCTCACCCTTATTTTTATTAAATTCTTCAATGTTCAATGCACTTTTCAGGATTTTTTCAGAATTTTTATAATTAATTTAGTAATTTTAATCATTTAATTTCATTAAAATCATTTTTAATTCATAATAAATTTTAAAAAAGTCAAAAAAATCTAATTCTTTTTTAGAAAATTTTCTTTTATCATTTAGGACTTAGGAAAATTAGATTTGCATTCGTAGGGTTAAAATTGTAGATTTTGAATTTTTAAAGAACGGGATTGAATCCTGTTCACATTTTTCATGTTTTTAAGCTTAAATAACTTTCGTTTTTGGTCTAGTTTTCTAGTTCTTATATTTTAGTCAATTAGGACTTATAAAAGTCAAACCGATCATTTTAGGACTTAATTTTGATAAATTAGGGTTTTTAGGTCACGTTTTAGGATTCCCGCTTGCGTTTTTTAGTTTAAATTTGTGTTGCCTTCATTGTTTTTAGTATAAATTGCATTAATTTTCCTGTAGACTTAGAAAACCAATCATAATCTTTGTTCCATTCAAGCATCAATTATCAAACCGACAAACGACTTTCCATTGCATTCCTCGTTGGGGATAACAACCCGGGAATCATACTTCCCCGTTTCTACATTGAGATTTTTGATTCTTATTATATATTTATATATTTATTATATTTAATATATATAAAGGGTTGAATTTATCATTGTTATTTTGGCGCCGCTGCCGGGGAGGATTGTATACGATTGTCGTTGCGTTTGAAAAATAGTGCTTTGAAGATCCTTCCGTGAGAAGTTATTTTGTTTATTTTCATATAAAAAAATACAAAAAGATTTTTCTTTTATTAGTATATATATAAGATAAAAAAAATCAAAAAAAAATTAAAAAATTATCCTAAAAAAAATATATATATCATCAATATAATGTTCTCAATTGGAACATTATCATAATAAGTTCCCGAACAAAAGATCAAAAACTTGCCTTTTTTGTCACTTGCGAGGTACGGTTCACCTTAGAAAGATAAACAAACTCTAAGAGGGGTATAAGAAGGGTCATTCCAACGAACTACGACCCTAAAGGAGAAGGTTTTTAATAGCTTCGCGCTTTCCTTCTCCTCCGCTCCTTTGTGCGTTTTTCTCTTTAAAGAGCTACTGAGAAGCTTGTTGATTATTAGGTTTAAGTGCCTTATCTCATTGTCCGTTATTAAAATAAATTGTGAATTCATTGTTGAAAAACCAAAAAAAAAATTAGTATAAATTTTCTTTTTATATTTTAGTGCATGCGCACTCGTTCTCAATCCCTTAATTCTAACCGTCAACAACAACAAGTCCCACCGACTTTTGTTGAACCATTTAATCTTGTGGAACTAATTGAAAATCAAGCTCCTCCCGTAGTTACGATGGCCGATAATCGTACTATGGCGCAACCATATTATGTGAGTCAGCAAAATTTAGTCCTGCCATTGATGTCGGATTTTTTTTAGAATCGGCAATGATTTTGAATTAGGGTTTGTGAATCGAGAGTATTAGACTGATTCAGAACGATTATGGTGTGATCGAATGCGCTTAAATAGGTAATAAAGGAAACCTATAAGCGAAGTATCTATTTTATAGACCAAAAATACCCTTAGCAGTTGTAACTCTAACGGTAACCTAGCAGTAGTAAGTTAGCCTGGCAGCACTAACTTTTGCCCAACAGTACTAAGTTTTGCCCATCAGTACTAAGTAATGCCCAGCAGCATTAACTCTTGAGTTACCAGTTTTAACTTCAATTTCATCCCTAGCAGCTGTTACATTCCATTTCAACCATCCTTTGTGTATAATCCGCTGCATATTAACACAATTACATCTTCCCTCAATCAATACTCTAGAGGTTAAGCATTCTAATACTTGCAATCAGATATTGAAATCTGCTAACATCAAATGCTTTTGTGAGCAAATCTGCAACATTCTGATATGTGTGAAGAACCCTGTTACAACTGCTAAGGGTATTTTTGAGTGAAAAACAGGGTTCTTCACTATGCATATTGTGCTCTCATTATCAATATAGATCTTTGTATGCATAAAGTTCTACCTATAATCTAGAAATTGATTTTTGATACAAAGCACCTGTCTACAGTAATTGGAAGTAGCTATATACTCAGCTTTTGTTGTGGAATTAGCAACCATTGTCTGCTTCTTGCATTGCCATGAAATCAATATGCACCCTAGGAATTGACAACCTCATGTTGTGGACTTCCTATCTAAATCTTGCTCCTGCATAGTCACTGTCAGTAAATGCAACCAAATCAAAAGGTGAATCCTTAGGATACCAAAGGCCTAATTTAGGTTGACCTTTAAGATATCTAAAAATTCTTTTCACAGCATGAAGATGTGCAACTTTAAGATTGACTTGGAATCTTGCACAAGCACATACTGAAAACTTAATATCAGGTCTTGAAGAAGTTAGATACATCAATGATCCAATCATAGATCTATATAAGTATTTATCTACATCTTCACCATCTACATCTTTGAGAAAAAGGCTTATGGGTTTCCATGGGTGTGCTTGCTGTTTTGACATCACTAAAGCCAAATTTCTTCAAAATCTCAGTCACATACTTATCTTGACTTATAAAAATCCCATCTTCCTTCTGCTTCACTTGCAGTCTTAGGAAGAATGTGAGTTCACCCATAGAGCTCATTTGAAATTTCTTATGCATTATCTTCTTAAATTCAGTACATAATGACTTCTTTGTAGAGCCAAAAATGATATCATCTACATACACTTGAACTAACAGAATATCACCTTTGTCCCTTCTGATAAACAAAGTCTTGTCTATCTTTCCTCTCTGAAACCCATTGTCCAACAAATAAGTTGACAAGGTTTCATACCAAGCTCTGGGAGCTTGATGCAATCCATAAAGTACCTTTTCTACTTTGCATACTCTATCAGGGAAGTTTGGATCTTCAAATCCTGGTGGTTGACAAACATAGACTTCCTTTTTAATCTTACCATACAGAAAAGCACACTTGACATCTATCTGGTACACCACAAAGTCTTTAAATGAGGCATAGGCTAAGAATAGCCTAATTTCATCAATTCTGGCAACAGTAGCAAAAACCTTATCATAATCAATTCATTCTTCTTGTGTGTACCCTTGTGCAACCAATCTCACAATACCTCTTTCATCCTTCTTGTTTATGTAAACTCATTTAGTGCCAATAGCCCTTTTGCCATTTGGTAAATCTACCAAAGTCCAAACTTCTTGTAGCTTGAATTATAGAAGCTCTTCCTACATAGCCTCTATCCAGCTTGGATCCTTCAGTGCTTGAACTACCTTTTTGGGTTCTTCTTGTGATAAGAAACATGCAAACAGATAGTTTTGAAAGTCTTTATGGTTTGTTCTTTGCTGAACTGAACTAAACAAACCATGTTCTTTCAAATTCTTTGTCATTCTTCTTGTTTGAGGTGCTAAATTCAAGTCTCTAATAATTTTCTCAACTGGATGATCTTTGTGTATTCTTATAATTGGAATAGGACTGACCGGCATAAATGCATCTAAATTGTTCATGTCAGCCTCTGCACCAACATCTTCATCATCATCTGAATAGACAATATCTTCCAATTCAGGTATACTTAGATCATCAGCACATCCATAGACTATATTCTCATCAACAGCATTATCCTCTATGCTAGCAGCATTAACAGTTGGACTAACAGTATTAATATTGTTAGTGTTGTTAACACTTACATCCTTTTCTTGATTAATTCTTGGCTCCTTTGTACTTGGAATCTCACTATCTTTCCTTGGATCTTCAACATCCTTCTTTTCCTCCTCCCCTGATGGTTTGAATCCAGCATCAGGAGAATCCTTTGGACTAGAAGAGAATGGTGGATCTTGAGTCCAATATGGTAGCAGTATGTAATCTTTACCAGGTATTCTCTCCACTCTAGCTTTACCTGCATCAGCACATGCTTTTGTACATGCATTACCGTTAGACTAATTCCCTGCAACAACTGGCTTATAATTTATTGGCTTTGTTAGTGCATCAATATCAAAAAGTAAATTTGGTCCACTTTCTGCAATATTAGGTGTATTCTCACTAAATTGAACATGCAGGTTCTCTTCTACTATCCTAGTTCTAATGTTGAATACTCTGAATGCTTTGCTATTGGTAGAGTATCCTACAAAGAACCCTTCATCAGCCTTTCAATCAAACTTACCCAGGTGATATATGGTATTAAGGATTGTAACAGGACACCAAAATGTTCTCATGAAGCTTAAGGCGGGTTTTCTACCTAGAAAGAGTTCATAAGGGGTCTTGTTGTGAGGCTTGATAACTAACACTCTATTTTGGAAATAATAAGCAGTATTAACTGCTTCAGCCCAAAAAGTTGTTGGCAATTTTGAATCAGCTAGCATAGTCCTACCACCTCTAATAGTGTCCTATTTTTCCTTTTAGCTACTCTATTTTGTTGTGGAGTCATAGCAATACTAAATTCTCTCTTAATACCCTTCATTTCACAGAACTGATTCATGACCCTATTCTTGAATTCAGTCCTATTGTCACATCTAATTACTTTCACCCTAAGATCTATTAGATTTTCTATGCCTGTTATGAATGTTTTAAGGATTTCATTAGTTTCATCCTTATTGGCTAAAAAGAAAACCCAACTAAACCTACTAAAATCATCTGTGACAACTAGGCAGTATATCTTTTTCATTAAACTTTTTACCAATGTTGGGCCAAACAAATCCATGTGCAACATTTGTAATGGTTGGTTGATTGAACTAACTTTTTCGGTCTTACAAGAAGCTCTGTGTTGCTTTCCCTTCTGACAAGCAACACAGGTTTCATTAATTTCAAAAAGTTTTGAAGGTAAACCTCTTACAAGGTTTCCCCTTACTAGTTTATTCATTGTTTTGAATTTTACATGTCCAAGCCTCCTATGCCAAAGATTAGATTCATCTGGTGTGGCCTTTGTAAAGAGACAAGTGAGACCTCTTTGATGAATAACAATCTTTAAATCAACATTGTACATGTTATCCTTTCTAGGAACTTTAAGCAAAACATGACTTTCATCAGTTAACTTAAAGTCTAGAGACAGAACAACACATTCAGTATTAGTAAAAAGAACACTATTCTTCTTGTCACACATTTGTGAGACACTGAAGAGGTTAAACTTTAGTTCCTTTACAGAATACACATCTTCAAAATCCAATTTACCAGATTTTATTTTACCTTTCCCAGTAATTTTCCCTCCTTTGGAATTACCTCCAAAGGCAACAAATCCTCCATCAATTTCTTCATAATCTGTAAGATAGGATCTGTTTCCTATCATGTACCTAGAGCATCCACTGTTAATCACTCCTTTATCCTTTAAATCTTTTTGTGGATTTCCCTGCACATAATGGTAAGAAAATTAGTTTCTTTTGGGGACCCAAGCCATTACTGACTTGGATCTGCCTTGTGCGTCAATATAGTTAAATCTTTTAAAGGACATTGATGAACCATTATTTCTGGAGACATGGTCTGAAATTTTGTGCTTTGGTCTCCAAACCCAACATGCTGAGACCTTAACAATATTTCCCTTGTTTCCCTTAACAGCACTAATAACTGCTTTTGGCCTAGCAGTATTAACCTTTGTTCCTTTAACAGTATTAACCTTTTTAGTGAAATTACTGTTATTAGCTGCTGTTATTTTGTTAAAAGGCCTTCTAGCAATTGAATATGCATTATTAATAACATTTTTCATGGGTCCTATATTATTCACTGCTATTCTTGGTTGAACAGTATTAACTGGTCTAGCAGTATTAAGTAAAATTGGGTCAGACCTAGTTAAGACTGTTCTTAGATCCATGTTCCTTTTTGGACTGGGGTGAGTTAATTTAGAGAAATTTTGTTTGTTCACCCTTTGAACAATGGTCCAAACTGGTTTTTCAAATCTTCCATTATTATACCAGTTATTGCAATCATTTTTCAAATGATCAAAACTACCACACACATGACAATCTTTGTTGAACATCTCAAAATCACTCCCTAATTTTTGAGACATCTGTTGGTTCCAGTTTCTCTTGTTCCCTCTAGAACTAGGTGTGTTTTGCCTATTTTTATCAACTGATGTTTTCCTAGGAGATTTTACTTGCTCAGTAGACTTAAACAAGTATTATCGTTAGCAAAACTAGGATTATTAAACATCTCAACTGTTTAACCTTAGGCAAACTTTTCTTTATCACTAACAGATACCCAATCCTTAATAATTGGGCTTCATTTCTCCTAAAAAGTCCTCAGGTTCATTAGTCTCAACAGATAGGCTTTTTAACTACAGACTCATTCACATCAACAAAATCATCTATACAATGATAAACGAAATCAAATTTTGGTGGCATAAAATTCCTAGTTATAGGTCAGGTGGTGACTGCATTATTTTAAACCCTAATCCTGATTTATACTTATCCAGTAAAGAAGAAGAGAAGGAAAAAGTAGTTAAATCTGTATGCTAGAAGTTTACTTAGGTTTTTTTGATGAATTTTTAAATTTTTGTACTGTAAGTTGAACCTTATCTTTTTCTTTTGTAGCCAACTCTAACTTCCTTTTAAGCTCTGTAATATCTAAATCTCTTAAATAGATTTCACGTTTTAAGAGTTTTATATCTTCCTCATATACAGACTCATTTTTCTTAAAGACTAACAGTCTAGCTTCTACAGATTCTAAACCAGTTTTAAAATAAAGAAACCACACTCATTCCTAGTTGGTTCATAATTCTTTAACTTATTGTTCAATTTGTCTTTTTAGATCTTTTAACACATTCGTAAACAAGATGAACAACAAGTTAAGTCAATAAATACCTCAAAGTTAGTAGAAGAAGTTGAACATGTTGACAGAATAAGCCATGAAGCAATTTGGTTGGAACCCTTCTACTGTTTGGTCAATCAATCATAGCCCGAAGCCATCACATACGTGAGACCCAAGGCGTTTGAAGTAGTTTCCTTAACTGCTGCACAGTCCTTCTGGAGTAGTGCTCCCTGATTTCAGCTATCCTTGATTCCAGGTGCCTTGCACTCCCTGCAAAGTGTCCTCTCTTGTGGCAGTTGAAACACTCCACCTTGGACTTGTCAAACCCAATTCTTTCTTTGTTGGCCATGTCCAGCTTCCTTCCTGTATTCTTCAGGAATCTTCTTACACTCATAGTCAGCATAGCAATGTTCCACCTCAAATCTATCTCTTCTAGATCATCAGGATTGATTTGTTATAGATCTTCATTATCTAGTTGTAGAATACTTGGTTGGCTAGCAAAGAAGGAATAAATCACAACATCACTCAAATTTTTCAACATTTGTTGAGTTAATCAGCAGCAACCTGATGCAAGCAGTAATAACACCCTGACATAGTTAACTACTCTAAGTTTGCACTGTTAGTACTGCTAGAGTGCCAGAAAGGCTACATTGTGAAGTTTGTGGTTAACAAGATGTCCCCTTGACCTCGAGATTCATAAGCCTTCAGGATGTTGAAAGGTTCATCCAACTCCAATGTCTCAATCTCTTAGTTTGTTCCCTCCACACAATATTAATACAAAGACCATTTTTGTGGGCAAACTTCTCAAGAACTTCTGATTGAAGTCTTCTTGGGGATAACTTCACCATGCATCAACCAGTGTGACAATTAGCATTTTGAAGCCTTTTCCATAATTTGGCTGAATCACTTCAAGCTGGCTGCAGCAAAAGTTTTCATATTGTGCTAGAATTTAGAAGACTTTTTTGATTTTCTGTGGTAGCAGTATTACCTCCAAATCTGTTCTTAATAGCCTACATCAGTGTCTTAGCATCCTTGTATGAGTTAAACTTTAACTGATGCTCATTAGGTAAGGCCATCAACAAATTGCTTCTTACCTTCGACTTTTCCCTTCTTTGTGCCTTCTCTTCAACACTTGTAGGAGGGATAACAGTCTCCTTACCATCAATAGTTTTTGTTACTATGGGTTGCATTACCATTTTTCTAACGATCTCCTATAAATGTAAAACAATGGCACTGTTAGGTATTACTCCAACCTTCAACTTCCAGATATCATACTCACCAGGTTGGAGTATGGGTAGCTTGATGGTTTGAGTAGATTGAGAATCCATTGCTTCTTGAAAAAGTAGATCTTGTGTGTAGTAAAGTTTCTTCTTATTCAAAGCTTCTCATAAGCTCTGATACCACTTGTTGATCCTAATAGAATAGATCTTGCTTAGCTTGTATAAGGCTAAGTTGTATTGAATAAATTCAAAACAACTATGATAAAAACTTTGATTATGAATATCAAAGACTATGCAGAATCTAGTCAATGATACTGAGAAGAATTTCAATGAAACAGTAATGAATAAGATTAATAACAAACAGTTTACCAAACTTTCAGCCTCAATATAATACGAACACTCTTAATAGTGTTAGGGTTACAAAACCTTGAAGCTAATCGACTTAGGTTAAACTATGATAAAAGATGTATGAGAGATATGAGATATATCTAACCTAATACCCTATGACCTCCTTTTATACACCAAGGAGTCCTACTGTGTTTACAATATATTCTTGAATTATCATGATCTTCTAATAAAATAACTTATACGTATCTATTACAAAAATATCTCATCTATATCACATAAGCAGTACTAACTTGATCTAACAGTACTAACTTATAACCAGCAGCATTAACTTTCTCAGTAGCATTAACTTTATACTAACAACAGTAACTTTGCATCAGTAGTAGTAACCACTTAGTATATTTTCCTTGAACTTCTTGAGCACCAGTAACTTCCACTAGCAGTCTTAACTTTTTCACTAGCAGTATTAATCACTTAGAATATTTCTTCAGTCTTCACCAGTAGTAGAAATCATAACCAGTAGCAGTAACTTCAACAGTACTAAGAAGTCTTTTAATCCCAGCAATTGCGCACCTGGTCGAACTGCGAAGAAAATTGAGGAAATCAACAACTTTCAGCAAGAGCGAGATGAAACCCTTTATCAAGCATAGGAGCGCTTTAAAGAACTCTTGATGAAGTGTCCTCAACACTATTTGACTGAGATGTAGGAGGTAATTTTGTTCTACAATAGGTTGGATATTCCAACACGACGGATTCTTGACTCAAGAGGTGCCATTCCAACCATGAAGGCTGCCGATGCTAAAACGGCTATCCAAGAATTGACAGAATACTCTTAAAAATGGCATAATGGAACATCTAGAGGAAAAAGTACTAAGACTTCTGACGGGCTGGCTGCTATACAAGCACAATTGAACAATATAGGAAGATAGATCAAGAAGGTGAATGAAAAAGTTTATGCTGCTCAAGTAGGATGTGAACAATGCAAAGGACCCAATTACACCAAAGATTGACCACTAAAAGAAGAAGGGAAGACCCTAGAAGAAGCTTGCTACACGCGATATGGTAGACCTTTTCAAGGTAGGGTATATAGAGCAACAGCTCTAGGGTATTATCAAAGGAACAACGAGCTACGAAATCCGAGCTACGACAGATGTTGCCATAAGGAACTAAGGAGCACCAATTAAAACATTAGAGATACAAATCGGGAAAATGAGAAAGGTACTACAGGAGAGGGGATTTGGAAGCCTACCGAGCTCAACTAAAACAAACCCAAGAGATTAAGTAAAATCAATCTCAAGTTGGTTCACACTCGATACGCCGTATTGGATCTCCCCAATACGCCGTATCTACTAGATAGAAAATTAAACTGTTATACAAGTCAAGACAAATGACGGTTCCTTTTCCAAGTTGTTTGGATAATCATTACTGTGAAGAAGAAGAGGGGAACTATGGACCAAAATTCACAGAAGATTATGGAGCTTCACATATCAATAACACCATACCCTGAAAGGAAAAAGACCCAGGGAGTTTCACTTTACCTTGCTTTATTAATAATACTAGTTTTTGACAATGCCCTTGTTGACTTAGGAGCTAGCATTAGTGTAATGCCTCTCTTGACCTACCTTAACTTAGGATTAGCCGAATTAGCTCACACTAGGTTGATAGTGGAATTAGCTGATAGGACTGTGAAATATCCAAAAGGAATTGCTGAAAACGTGCTAGTAGGTATTGATAAAATAGTTTTCCCAGTAGACTTTATAATTCTTGACATGCCCGAGGATATCAAAGTACCCTTGATCCTCGAAAGAACATTTTTGTCTATCGCCCGTGCTAAGATTGATGTTTACAAAAGGAAGATTACTTTAAGAGTCGGGGAAGAGAAGATCATTTTCAAAAGTGGTAAACCTGCTAGTAGTTTAATTTAGAGGGTCTACATGCCAAGTTTGAGAGAAAGAATGGAACTTGATTTAGAAGCTAGGCTTATGGGAGAGACTTTGGTGTTAAATAGATCATTAGACCCTTTCTTGGAAGATTACATTGAATTAAATGATCTAAATGAACCATATGAGCTTAGGAGAAATCAAGGAGATGATTTGCTGCCCACCATTAAAGAAGGTGAGGTAATTAAGGAATTTAGAACTAGGGATGAAGATCTTGATGCTGGAATTGATGATTACCCTAGTTATTGTGACTCTAATAAGAAGATCCATATAGACAGTGTTCGCAACTTAAAGTTTTCATGCATGATAGGATTTGAATTTACACACGTCAACTTCTTCCCGTTATTGTACGTCAATGTAATGTCCAAAAAGTTTCATAATTCAATAATGAAAGATAAGATGGTGTACAAAGGGAATAATGTTGTAGGAGCCTTAATGAATGTGCCTATTTTTGTTGGAACCTTTTCCGTTGTAACTGACTTTGCAGTTTTGGAAGATATGGATGCTTATCATGATGAAGGAATGGGCGATGTTATTGTTGGCGAACTGTTCTTAAAAGAAGTTGGAATTAAAGCAAAACGGTTCGAAGGGATAATTACCCTTTACAAATGTGATGATGAAGTAACTTACCAAATGATGCAATCACATCTGAGATTTAAACTTCACACTAATGAGCAATGCAACAGAATCCCACCATTATTGAAGGTGAGCGAAAAAGGTGAGAAGAATGGAATCTCGCATGCATACCAAAAGCTTAAAGGGTTGTACAAAGGAGCTTTGAATCTAGGACCCAATTACATTCGAAATGCGAAGACGGAAGAATGGCTCACACACGGGCACATTAAGCGTGCATGAGATGGAATAAAGACAAGCTGAAAAAAAGTCTAACTTAAAGACTTCGGTGTAAACAAAAGTGCTTCCCGGGAGACAACCCGGATTGTTATTTAATTTTATCGAGTCTGTCTTCCCAAACATCAATACGACGTATCCGCTCCATACCATACGACATATTGATTGTCTGGACGTTACCAGTCTTTACTTTTTATTGCACTTTAAAAACATTATTGTCAGATCTGGAATACGGCGTATTCACTAACCTGATACGCCGTATCCACCAAAACTGACTCGTATTTTATTTAGTTTAGTTTAAATTAAACGTAGGTACCAAGATAGGAATACACATGTTCTTCCTATATTTTATACAGGACCTCGTGAAAGAAATATCGACGAATATTGGTGGAGAATTTATATATCTGGAGATCTTGAAGTGTTGGAGTCTTGAAACTTCAAGGAGGCTGTTCAACACGAAATATTGCTCATAAACGCAACTTGGAGAATCTACCGAGCAATTATCAGGGGAGTTTCTCATTCTAACTATTTTTAAATTCCTGTATTTAATGTTTTATGTATACAACGAGGATGTTGTATAATTCAAGTGGGGGGGGATAGAATTAGAATGTTTACTTGTCCTAATTTTCACACCAAAATGCTTAAATTATGCTCAAATTTAAAAAAATTTCAAGCATACTTTTGTGAACTTACATGTTACAAAACTCGCACACAATAACCCTTGTTAGATATTATGAGGATTTAGCCTTTCAGTTTCTAAATGTTTACCCAAATTCCACAATGTAGAAACT
>BQNB010126335.1:0-17142 GCA_026074375.1 Tanacetum coccineum
AAGAAGCGAAGAAACAGGTCAGCGCGAAGCTTATTAAAAAACTGACTTCTTTTGAGAAGCCTTAGCAAACCCGCCTTAAACTTCTCTTATAGTTTGTCCATAATGGGTGAGCCGAACTCCCAATTGACTAATGATGTATTAATGTTAAGAAAAACCCTTTGTTAACATTAGTTTTATATATGCCAATATCGCGGAAAGCATTACAAATTGATCAAACCCTATATTGTACTTCTGCATGTGTCCGAAGACACAAGTTATTCTAATAATTCCCTCATATGCCGAAGCATGTAGTAGGGCGGGAGAAGATTAAAGATCAATTTAACCCTAGAAGTTTACTAAAGTCATGGAAAATTAAGCCATGAAGCAGTAGTGATACATCATATGATAAAAACATATAAAAACTAATATTTCACAAGAAATCAAATTTCATAGTTTAATGTCCGTATTAAATTTGTCCAAAAACCCTAGTTTCACAAATAACACATAATTGGTCACAAGGAGTATGATTATGTGTATAACATCAGACATGTTCAAACCAAAATTCTCTTTAAGTATTTGTCCATTTTTAGAGTTTCATAAAGTCTATTTTCAAATATTAAGCAATCACATGGCATATCACATATAAGCAATTAAAACAGATAGAAAAATGGAGTAGAAGTGAAGACAGACTCTTATATTGAAAGCAGTAAATCATATAATGCCTCGAGTTCTCAAAAGAGTCTTCCCCAAACAAAGAACCAAAAGGCTCTCACTAGGTTTTCTGCTAAAGTGCCTAGATCGCCACATCCATCATATAGCATGATTGTGTGAGTCTTAAAGCCGAGATAACGAAAAGAATAACATGGCAGCTTAATTAACTTTTAATTGTAATCTATTCTTCTTATTAACTAGTAACATTAGTTTATTCTTTATGGTAAGAATTGCATGTTATTGAAGAATTGCATGTTGTTGCCATAATTTTCCAATAAAACAATATACCTATTTTCTCATGCAGCCCTAGCTATAATTATGTTTTGTATATCTTGATATCAACATCTTCGGTCTTCTTAGTACAAAGTGTTGGGATTTAATAAGTAGTTAACCAATAACTACGAGTACGCAGCGGATATAGATCTAGTTTGGCACATATGATTAACACACAATATACATAAAAGAGTATGAGAAAACTAACCCTTGTTGAATGCTTTGAACAAATCAAACGAGAACTAAAAGCTTTGAAACTAGTAGATAAATTTCCACCTCTACGGATGCTCACACAAACACGTCAACCAAGTGCGCCCGTAGGCTAGCCTTACTTCACGTATATCCCAAACAACTAGTGTAATGCAATATAACCTGAATTAAATAACAAAACCCCCTCTTGTGCTTTGTACCAAAAATCAAGAAAATAAAACTAGGGTTTCACCGAATTCGGTTCAACCAAAATAGGCAGAATGAACCAAAAATCAATAAAACAAAACCCTAGCCAAATCTAATTGTTGTCACGCCTTGACAACCTTCAAACCAAAGTACTACACCTTCTGGAACAGCCTTGGGATCGTTGTCATTCATATTTCTTTAGAGTTATTTTAAACAAAAACGAGAGGTTCCCAAAATCTATACAATAAAGTTTGAATAGATAACGGTTTTTTTTTCCATCTTCATGTCTCGCCATCCGTGCCATTATTACCTGAATAAAACATGCCTAAAAAGTCAACACTAAAGGTTGAATGAAAATCCATAGGTTAAAGTAATAAATATGAATGCAAATGCGATATATAGGTACGTTGAAATACACCTAGTAATGAAAAACATTTATTATATGCCATTGGCTCATGAAACCGAAGCCATAAGGTATGGTGAAACGTTTGCCCCTGCGGGAACTAAAACATACCTTTTTGCCAAAATAACAATACCCGCGTGATTTCTAATGGTGTGCAATTGGTTACACGTAACTGGGTACACCAACGGGGAGTCCAGCCCAAATAGATCCATTCACAATCATTCGCCGGCTTACCGGAGAGTAATTAACGGTATCATGATTATGGGAACTTAAAGCAAAGCAGTTACTAGGCAATATGTAAAGTAAAATATCATACCAAAAATAATTGCATTCATTTTTATAGGATGTATCGCCCCTCGCTGGGTTATAAAAAGATTGAAATGCAAGAGCGAAGAACTCACAGTAATGGATCATATGAAATCATTGAAAATGTATTAGCACTGACAGGTATCCCCCACGAAGGGTTTAAAAATATAAAAACTTTAAAAGCGAGGCTATGAAATCTCACAGTAATGGATCCATATGAAATCATTGATATTGTATAGAACTAGCATGTATCCCCCTCGCGGGTTTAAAAATATAAAAACTTTAAAAGCGAGGCTATGAAATCTCACCTGAACAGTTATAGGGAAATTGATAGCAAATGTATATGCAAATGAAAAGTAAACGGCTTCGTCACTGGGCCAACCTGGGGTAATATATGCAAGTCCCTTAGTTTTGTATTGAATATGTAAGATTTTACATCGATGTACGTTTTGATATACAATTATCATAATAACCGTTCGGCCATACATAATTCGAAAGTCATTCTAAACTTTTGATGGAAGCTAGGCCTATAATCAAAACCCAACAACTCAGACAGAACGTAATACCAAGATGAAACTCATTAATATGAAGCTCCCTAGTATTGTGGTATGATATGGATTCGGGACATGATTTTTGAAAGCACATCGATGATGAATGATATGATAGTTTATAACAAAAGCGTTTTAAGCATTTAATATTTCAATATCTGAAATGTAAAGCACGCCTAACGTTAATTTAAATTTTGTAGGTAATTATTGAATATAGATTTTATACTTTTTATAAAATGTATATATTTAAGGAGACCTCTAGAGTGGTTATGAAAAAGTGGCAAAATATACCCTTGGAGTTTGTACTTTTATGACTTTGGTCCCTCAAGTTTAAAAGATATACCAAGTAAACCTTGTACTTTAAAAAGTGACATAATAGACCCCTATTAGTTAATAACATTTGATAAAATGACACTTTTAGTCCTTTTAGTTATAAGTTATCTAAAAGTTACGATATATACCCCTTGCATGGATAATTTTTACAAAACATGTCCAAATTGCCATGCAAGCTTATTTTAACATTTCAATAGACATTTATAAGTTATAATAAACTAAAATATGAAGATTTAAACATACGCAATATAAATTAACTATTCGATAACCTAGGAAGCAAAACGGGATCAATAATTATGGTTTTAAAATAAAAAAGCGCGGGTTTTTAAGCTCAATATCTTTTCAAACTTATCAAAGCACTTATTTTAATGTTAGTTAATCTTATTGGGATAGATTATAACAATAGTTTTTACAAGCATAAGCTAATAGATTAAGCAAAAACATGAAATTAGGGTTTTAGGTGTACGGTTTTAGATCAAAAAGGTAAAACACATAGGTTTTTGAGTTCAAAGCTTAATTATGATTTTTAGATGAACATATTAACATTATAAAGGTATGACTACATAAATATAAGCTTAGAGAACCTGGGTCATGATCTATAGCTTAGAAACGGGTCAGAAATAAACTTTTAGCTTCGTGTACGCTAATAGTAATAACGACTTCGTAGGCTTCGTATCTTGTTTCTCTTTTATCTTTCTATATATACTTAGAGCCTTCATAAACCCTATAGGATCTATTAGAGCAAAGGATTGCATCTATGTAAGGGTTATAGAGGAGGAAGTGGGGGATGAAGAAAAATGAAGTGTTTAGGTTGCTATTTATAGTCGAATGACCCTTAAAGGCCAAGGTAAGCTATGTGATCTGGTTAGGACATGTGGGAAGTCTAGAGGGTGATGAGGAGGGTCTATAGGATGAGTTTCTAGGGCTAGAAACTAGCTTTGATGTGTTGTCTTGGTCCTTGTATGCTGCGGCTAAGAAGAAAGAAAAAGGGGTGATGTGGCTCATTTCAAGACCAAGAATGGAGTAGATATTTGAGATAGGTCCTTGTAAGCAGTTTTCACTTCAAGTAGGTGCATCATCAAGGTGCTTGAATGCAAGAAAAACTTTCAAAATGGGTCAAAATGCAAAGGTTATGAGTTTCGGGTACATTGGGGTTTAATTAGGGTTTTTTATATTTTAATTGTTAATTTTTTATTTTTCAAGCTTGAATTTCGTGTACATTTGGATCAGGAAGATAGGTACGATCCTAAAGACTTATATAAAGGAATATAATCAAAATTTGATAGGTGTTTGGGTTAAAATTGGGTAGAAAAATGAGTAAACAGGTTTCAAAATGTTACAATTAGGGGCACAATTAGGGGTTTTCTAGCTTTGTTTCTTGTACATTGATGTTAATATGGTGAAATGATTATGGAAAGTGATTGAGAATATTTTAAATTAAGTTATTATAACTTAATTGAGTGTTGGTTTGGGTTTACAATGGATAAAAATGAAGAAACGGGTCATGGTTCAGAACTATCAAATTAATAAGTGTTATTAGGAATTTGACAAAGGTAAAGAGAGATAAAAGAAGATGTATGAAATATAATGAATAGCATAAATATGGATAAACTCATCCGTATATAGATTGTAAGCAGCTTGTACACAAGTGATGGTGAAGAATAATAATGAAAATAGTAGGTAAAACATCAAATTTTAGAGATCATATCCTTATAATGAATATTCAAATAGAACATTTAAGTACTTATACTTTGGATTGAAGAGATTTTATATTTCAAATGAGATGTTATATTACTTGTACATATGCTTTAGTAGCTTGTGCATTCACTTTAGATATTAATCTTTCATGATATTAGGTGATAAGATGCTACCGGTCATGGTTAAAGCCAGTTTATGATATAACGTTTTTAAAAAAAACGAAAAAAAAAAAAAAAAAAAATTGGTGGGGGTACATAAAGGAATAAGTAACTTTGTAAAAAAGATATTATGATATTGACATGATATATTATGATGTTTGCTTGACATATATGAATATAGGATTTCCATATGTAGGTTGCCTGCGCCTGTTAACATTAGTTATGCAAGAAATGTTATATACATCGAGATATTGCAAAAGTAAGTAATGCTAATAAGCGAAAAATTTCCCCCAAAAAAGGTAAGTTCAAAATATAATTGATAGATTGTACATCATCTAACTTAATAGATGGATATTTACAAAATATAAAAATTGCGGTTGTTTATAGTCCCCAGCCTATACCGAGAAACCACGTCTGAGAGATTAATTTGATGTTGAAGTGATGATTGAAAATAGATGAGGATATTTGGCACGAATTTCGTCTTCGCGTTCCCATGTAAACTCTGGCCCTCTTTTAGAGTTCCATCGTACTTTGACTATAGGAATATGACTTCGCTTTAGCTGCTTGATTTCATGGTCTATTATCTCCACTGGTTCTTCTACAAAGTTGAGTTTGTCGTCGAGTTGAAGTTCTTTCATTGGAATAATAAGAGATTCATCGGATAAGCACTTCTTGAGATTAGAAACTTGGAAAGTATTGTGGATACTACTAAGCTCTTCAGGAAGCTTTAGTTTAGTATGCCCACTGGGCCAATATCGTCAAGGATTTGAATGGTCCAATTGTATCGGGGAATTAAAGCTATTCCTCTTTTTCCTAATCGAAAGAAACCCCTTACGGGGTAATACATTTACATAACACGATCGACAAACTTGAAATACCAAAAGCTTTCGCCTTACATTGGCGTAACTTCTTTGTTCGATCTCTTGCAGCTTGCAAGCTTTTTTGAGGAATTTTTATGAAACCTGAAATCTTTCATGGTATTTCTTGAATTATTTCTGATCCCAGTAAGTTGAGAACTCACTTCGGCCCCGCAAATAGGTGATACTACACTTTCCGTCCAAAAGTGCTTCGAAACGTTGCCTACCTTATACTGGCATGATAACTGTTAATTGTAGGAAAATTCCTACCAAAGGTAAATGTTATCCCATCCCTTTCCCTGAAATCTATAACATAAGCTCACGTAGCATGTCTTCGAGTGTTTGGATGGTTCCTTTCACTTTGTCCATTGGTTTTTTTCAGGATGATATGCTGTACCCATATCTAGTTGAGTAACCCAAAGCAATTTTGCAATGATTGCCAGAATCCTTGACGTGAAATAACTGTCACGATCCTAGATGAAAGTAGATTGGTACGCCATGTCAAGAGACTATATTCTTTAAATATATAACCTTGTAATGAGTTCCATACTATCATTGCTTGAATTGGTATGAAATGTGCTGATTTGTAAACAGATCGACAATGACCCCAATGGCAACATGTCCGTTTTGTGAGGTTTTTGGGTATGCTTTGTAATGAAAAGCCCATTGTGTTATCCCTCTCATTTCCACAAAGGAATTTCCGGTTTTACCATAAGCCGATGGCATTTAACATTCTGCTTTAAAACTCTAGAACATGAACACTTGCTAACATATTCGCGATGATGGCCTCATGTTAGGCCACCAAATAGAGTTTCTTTAAATCAAGGTACATCGTGTCATAACCCTGGTGAATAGAATATTGTTGAATTTATGAGACTCATGCAGATTAAGTCTCTCAAACCGTCCAAAAAGTTGTAACCAGCTACACGGTTTTTGATACAACAAGTTCCATCAGGATGAATTTCAAATGATTTGTCCATTCCTCGTAGGTTCTCATTTTTGACATTTTCTTCTTTGAGGGATTCGAGAATTTGAGATGGTAATTTTGGATGAACGATTAAGATTAATGCCGAGACTCGAAGAGGTTAGATATGTTTACTTATCGGCTTAAGCATTGCTACAACCATTTGCCTTTCGGGATGATAGCAAATCTCACAATCATAATCTGCAGGTAATTCTAACCATTGGCGTTGCCTCATATTCAATTCTTTTTGACGAAGAATATGTTGAAGGCTCTTATGATCAGTGAAAACTATACACTTTGTACCGTATAGATAGTGTCTCCAGATTTTAAGAGCGAATACTACTGCTCCTAATTCAAGATCATGAGTGGTATAGTTTTCTTTATGAGGTTTGAGTTGTCGAGATGCATAAGCAATGACTTTTTTTCTCTTGCATTTAAAACAACTCCAAACCCTTGAAGAGATGCATCACAGTAAACGACAAAATTATCGTTTCCTTCTGGTAATGCTAAGATTGGTGCTTCACAGAGTTTTTGTTTAAGGAGTTGAAAAGCTGATTCTTGTTCTTCGCCCTAGATATAACTCTTGTTTTTCTGGGTTAATTTAGTCAAAGGCTTTGCAATTTTTGAAAAACCTTCGATAAATATTCGGTAATAGCCGGCGAGTCCATATAAATTGACGTCACTTCGTGGGTTGTAGTTTGTATAATGTTCAATTCTTAACAGCTTCAATCTTAGCAGGGTCAACATGAAGTCCTTGACTATCGATGAGATGACCAAGAAATTGCACGATATGAATCCAGAAATCACATTTAGAGAACTTGGCATACAATTTATCTTTTCGGAGTAATTCTAAGATGATTTGCATGTTCTTCTTTGTTGCGAGAATAAACAAGGATATCATCGATAAACACTATTACGAATTTATCCAGATAGGGTTTACACATACGATTCATGAGATCCATGAATACAGCAGGTGCGTTTGTTAAACCAAATGGGCCTGAACTTGAATTCATAGAGTCCGTATCTTGTTCAAAAAGCATTCTTAGGAAAATCTTTTTCCTTACTCTAGTGAAGATAACCTGATCTTAAGTCGATATGTTTGAATAAATGCTTGTCACCTTGAAGTTGATCGAAAAAGTCATTTATCTTGGTAAATGGATAACGATTCTTTAGTGGTAAGTTTATTCACTCTCGTATGAAATCCCCGATACCATTCTGAAAGATATCGTCCTTCTTTTTAACAAAATAAGACAGGAGCTCCCAAGGCGATGTAACTGTGTCGAAATGAAACCATCGTTCGTCTTAGGTTCTGAAGTGTGTTAGATAACTCCTACATTCTGAACGGAGATAATCTATAATGGTGTGTTTAGCTACAGGTGCTGTCCGGGATTAGAGTCGATTTGGAATTCTATCTTTGCGAACGGCGGGAGACCAGGTAGATCTTCGGAAAAAACATCTTGAAAATTCTTTGACTACGGGAATGTCTTCTAGTTTCTTCTTGTCTGATTTCTTCTCCATTACTTGAATCATGAAAACTTGACAACCTCAGGATATATACCTTTCGGTTTTTATACTAGATATGAGATTTAGTTGAGTTTTACTTCGATCACCTCGAATGATTAAAGTTTCACCGTTGATAGGAATGTGAACAACTTTTTCGTCACAGAGAATTTTGGCATGATACTTGGATAACCAGTCCATACCGATGACAACGTCGAAACTACCAAGCTTAATTGGCATGAGATCGATTTTTGAAAGGTTGATTTAGCAGAGTTAAAGTGCAGCCTTTAATAACTGTGTTTGTGCTTACTACTTTTCCGTCACCATTTCGATTATCAAAAAAGGTTTCTATTGTAATAGACGGAATATTTAGCTTAGAGGCAAGCGATATGGATATAAAGCTTCTATTCGAGCTCCGTAAACAAACATTCTTTGGACTAAATGCATTTAATAGAAACATACCCTAAAACAATGTTCGGGTCATGTTGGAGTCATTGTCTATCTTTCATCAATGTAGGCTCTTCCTTGGGCATGATGTATGGTCTTGCTGCACTAAAATATTGTATAATGCACTTTTTCTCTACAGCATGACATACAACTGTCACTAGTATATTGATTACTGTCCATTGGCTGGCTTCTATATATTCGGCATTTCTTACTCAAAAGACCCACCTTGTTGCAAATATATACATTGGCCAATATAAGGACCAGTATGATGGAAATTGCATCTCTTCACATGGGATATCTCCGGCATACCTCAAATTTCTGATGTATAACAACAAATGCTCTACCAGTTTCTGCTTCGTTTTTGTTTATTGACGAATGTAGTAGCGATTGTTGGTGTTGCAAAGTTTGTTGTTGTTTGCTGGGAGCTGTTGATGAAAGGTTCTTCTGTCATCAAACTTTCTTTTTTTGTCACGCGATACTTGCATTGAGTATGCTTAGTAACTTGATCATTAGCCTTTGGCTATGTTGATGGCTTCCTATAAAGTTAAGGTTTAAAGGCAGTAACATTCCTTCAATGCTTCGAGGTATCCCCCCGATGAAAGCATCCAAAGATTAATCATTGTTTGGCACCATATTTTGACATATAACCGTTAATTTTTGGAATCTTCTAACATAAGGGTTTAAGGATCATTTCCCTTTTCAATCAATTTGTAAAGTTTCTTCTTCCATCTTTTTGATCTCAGTCCCGGGGACAATACTTGTTTGTCAGAATCCTTTTTAACTCAGTCAGGTGATTTGATTGGGCATGCTCTATCCCGAATAGGCTGCATGTGCCATTCCGGACCAGTAACAAGGCATCGTCAGTTAAAGTACCAGAATAAATTTACTTTTATTCTATCGGACACATCTTCTACGGGAGAAAACAATGATTCGGTTTGATCAACACCAGCGAATATAGGCCTACTGCTCCATCCGTACCATTAAAGTAGAAAGTTGACACTGATAAACTCTTTGTTAGTTTCCCAATTTCACTGCAGGAGTACTAGAAGGACCGGTGTACCTGTCGGGATTACTAGCACTAGCCAATATCGCAGCTTGAGCTTCTAGATCGGAGGTGACACTATCAAGCAACTAACTTTCTAATGCATCTGAGTCAAGTCGGTGACTTCCGTAGTTGATGCTCTTTTTGAGGCATTCTACAAACAAAAAGATACACGTAATAAGAAATTGATATCACAAGTATAATGCTTGTGTCTTCTTTACAATGATTAAAGAGAAATGCTTATATTTTGAAATGCTTAAAGAATAATGCTTCATTTAAAGCATTTTTTAACCATGTGTGAGATCTAAAGATTTATGGATGAGATGACGTACGATGCTGAATGATGAATATTGGTTGAGATGAATAAAAGTGGTAAGAAACAATAAGGTAGAAAAACGGGATTGCCTTTTTAATTTAATAATAACTTCCTTAGTACTATACATTAGTCAAAGATTTGAACAAGTGTTTTTAATTAAATCCACACATCCTATGGCTAGGTTAAAGCTAAAAACTAGAATATAAACTGAGAAACTGATTGATCAACTCTATACTTTCTTGAGTTCGATGATGGAATCTAATAGATTTTCTATTTCTGCTTGGTGACGAGTTTACCATGTCCATTGGGATGACTTCTCCTAATTCAGCAATCCTATAGCGGGCTAGAGAAATTTTATGGTTGCATCCTATTTGCTTTCTCTGGAGTTTGGAAATCTGAGTATGACTTGCTGAGTTCGCTCGCAGAGCATCAAAGATCTCATTGAATAATTATAGTTCCTTTTCACGAGGCCCATCGATTCCGTTTTCAATAATGCTCGATACGTTCAATATTTTATTGCATCTACGCTATTTAATATATCCTAGGATTTGCTCCTCTCATGTCCCGCTCGGATAGTTGACTTTCAGAGAGGGTTTCGCCACGCTCAAAGGCTTGAGGTGGACAGGAGAATAAGATGATTTTTGTTGTTGAAAGAAGTCCTTCTGGAAGAAAGAATTCTAGGTTTAGTAGGTTATGAAATTGGAGCGGGATTTGAATTTTTTCATTATAGAAAAGCTTATATACACATTACCATGTAAGGATCATCGGAAAATAACGAAAGAGTCGGTGAAGCTAGCAGGATAATTCCAAATGAATTAGAAGCACTAGAGTAAATTTTCCCTGGAGCCGGACATAATCCGGAGAAGCCGGGGAACATAGTTTGGGAAATTAGAAGAAAAGGCATCCTCCAAATGGGCAAGTAGGATGTGGTTCGGGGAAGACTTGTTCTGCTTAACACCCCAGGCAGTAAATAACATAAGTTGTAATTTTTTTAGTAATAAAAAAAGTTAAGTTAATCTTTACATACCATTCCCGGAGCAATACGGCACGGAGGACTTTCTTTGATGGAAAAAGAAAAGTAGTTATAGTTAAGGTTTTAACCTTGTTCTCTATAAACTTTGGCTCTTGATACCTAAAATCTGATAACACCCCCATATGACATAGAGAGCGGAAGCTAATCAGGGGTATTACTATCAATTACAACAGTCATAATCCCATAGAAAACGAATCAAAAAGAGTCCGTTTTTTGAAAATAAGTTATCCTTCATTATTTCTTCAAAGTTATATAACAAACGAGAGGTTCCCAAAATCTATACAAATATAGTTTGAATGATAAATGGTTTTTCCATCTGCATGCCTCCGTGCCACTAGGTAACCGTGCCATATTTACACTGAGATAAAAACAAGCCTAAAAAAATTCAAACAACAAAGGTTTGAGTGAAGATCAAAAGGTTTTAAAGTAATATAATTTAAGATGCAAAATGGCTATATTTAGGTTACGTTTGATATACACCCAGTATTGAAAAACAGATTTATTAATGCCATTGGTCTCATGACTTCGAGATCCATAGGGGTAAGGTGATACGTCTTGCCCACAGCGGGTACCTTAGGATTGCCAAAATACTCGCGTGATTTCTAATGATGTGCAATTTGGTTTACACGAAACTAACTGGGTACAAGACAAAACCAACTGTGGAGTCTCCGTCCACATCGCCAAAATAGATCTATTCACAAAATCATTCAAACCACGCTTACTAAGGAGAGTAATTAAACAAATAAAAAACAAACGTTCATGATTATTGGGACATTAAAGAGGCAAAAGCATGTTACTTAGGCAAAGTAGTAAAATTGAAATAGCATACAGAAATAATTGCATTCATGTTTATAGCATGTATCCCCCTCGCGGGTTTATAAAAAGATTGAAATGCAAGGCTATGAACTCACAGTAATGGATCCATATGAAATCATTGATATTGTATAGAACTAGCATGTATCCCCCTCGCGGGTTTAAAAATATAAAAACTTTAAAAGCGAGGCTATGAAATCTTACCTGAACAGTTATAGGGAAATTGATAGCAATGTATATGAAATGAATAGTAACGGCTTCGTCACAGGCAACCTGGGGTAAGATTTAATATGTAAAATTTTACATCGATGTTGGTTTTGATATAAAAATTATCATAACATCGTTCGGGCCATCATAATTCAGAAGTCATTCAGTAAACGTTTGAGGAGCTAGGGCACTTTAAATCGTAAACCCAACAACTCAGACTAAGACGGTAATACCAAGATGAAACTACTAATATGAAGCACCCTAGAAATTTGTGGTATGATAATGGATTAGGACATGATTTTTTAAAAGCATCATCCGAGATGATGAATGATATGATAGTTATAACATAAACGATTTTAAGCATTTTATTCAATATCTGGATATGTTAAGTCACGTACAAGAGCGTTAATTAAAAGTTATGATGGGTTAATGTAGTTTGAATACAGATTTTTATATACATTTAAATGTTTACATTATAAGACCCTGTGGTTGAAAAGGTGCAAAAAAAAGCCCTTGGAGTTGCACTTTTACGATTTGGTCCCTCAAGTTAAAAGAAAAACCATTAAACCTTGTACTTTAAAAAGTGACATAATAACCCTTGTAGTTAATTACTTTGTGATAAAATTTAACTATAGTTCCTTTTAGTTATAAGTTTCTAAAAGTTACGATATATACCCCTTGCATGGATATTTACAAAACATGTCCAAATTGCCATGCAAGCTTATTTTAAGAACATTCAATGGACATTTTATAAGTTATAATAAACTAAAATATGAAGATTTAACATAACGTAAGTTTAAATTAACGATTCGTTAACCTAGGAAGCAAAACGGGTCGTATTAGGGTTTTAAAATAAAAACGAGGGGGTTTCAAGATTAAATTCTTTCATGACTTATCAAAGAACGTTATTTTGTAAAATGTTAATTAAGCGCTTATTGGATAATTATAACATATTTATATCAAAGCTTAACATATAGATTAAGCAAAAACATGAAATTAGGGTTTTCTGTGGTGTAACGGTTTTTTGGATCAAAAAGTATAAACACACAGTTTTTTTGAGGTTCAAAGCGTATATTAATGATTTAGCATGATAATATGAACATTATAAATGTATGAATACAGAATACAAGTCTTAGAGAACCTGGTCCATGATCTATAGCTAGAAACGGTCAGAAATGAGACATTTAGGCTTCGTAACCGCTAGAATAAATGACACCGGTGGCTTCGTTTCTTGGTTCCTATTTGATTCCTTTCTGTACTAGAGCCTTATAAGGACCTCATAGGATCTATTAGAGCAAAGGATTGCAGTCTATTTAATGTATATAGAAGGAAGTGGGGGATGAAGAAAAAATAAGTGTTTCTGTTTGCTATATTTATAGTCGACATACCATTAAAGGCCAAGGTATGCTAATGTGATTCTGTTAGGACATGTGGGAAGTCCTAGAGGTGATGAGAGGGTCTATAGGATTGATTTTCTAGGGCTATAAGCTAGCTTTGATGGTTGTCTTGGTCCTTGTATGCCCGCTACTAAGAAGTAAATAAAAAGGGGTGAATGTTGCCTCATTATCAAGACCAAGAATGGAGTAGATATTTGAGATAGGTCCTTGTAAGCAGCTTTCACTTCAAGTAGGTGCATCATCAAGGTGCTTGAATGCAAGAAAAACTGTAAAGGTTTTGGGTTTCGGGTACTTTAGGGCTTAATTAGGGTTTTCAAGCTTGTAATTCGTGTACAATTGATTTAAAGAATTATATGTGTACTTGATCCTAAACCTTATAGTTAAGGATTATAAACAAAATTTGGATAGTGTTTGGGTTAAAATGTTATGAAAATGATAAACGGGTCAAAAGTTACATATTAGGCACAAATAGGTTTTTCTAGCTTTGTTTCTAGTACAAGATGTTAAAATGATAGAAATGATAAGGAAAGTGATTTGAGAATGTTTTTAAAATAATTTATTATACATAAATTTTGAGTGTTGGTATAGGTTTACAATGTAAAAAATGAATGAAAGGGACATGGTTCAGAAACTAGCTATGGTTTTATGGTTTAGGGTTTTAAAATAGGTTTTTGAGTATCAAAAGATGTATGAAAGATTCTTGAATAAATAAATAAGTTCTTTTACACATTGAATATTGAGTGTATTTAACCTTGTACACAATTGATGTGAAGAGAATTAGAATGAAAAACAGAGTGTAAAACAACTATTTTTGGAGATCATGCTAATGACTTAAAAATTTGAACATTAAAGGACTTTAAAACTTTGATTGAAGAGATTTTATATTCAAATGAGATGTTATATTAACGTGGTACATATGAATTTAAGGTTAGCTTGTGCATTCACTTTAGATATAACTTTCATGATAATAGGTTTAGAGGCATACAGTTAATGTTTAAAGCCTTTTTTGATAATAATTTTGCGAATGGTAAATTATAGAATAATGTACTTTTGTAAAAATGAATTATGAATTGTACTTGATATATTATTATGATTTCTTGACATATAAGCAAGATAGGATTGCCATATTGTAGTTGCTTGAGCCCGTTAACTTTAGTTTGCCAAGAATGTTGAATAAATCATCAAGATATTGGCAAAGTAAGTAATGTAATAAAGCGAAAAATTTCCCTGACAAAGGTGAGTTCATATATAATTGATAGATTGTACATCATCTAACTTAATAGATGGATATTTACATTTATGAAAATTGCGGGTTGTTATAACCGAAATAGGCAAAATGAACCGAAAATCAATAAAACAAAACCCTAGCCAAATCTAATTGTTGTCACGCCTTGACAACCTTAAAACCAAAGTACTACACCTTCTGGAACAGCCTTAGGATCTAATCACACTAAGATATAACCCTTTAGGGGTTACCAAAAATCACCAGAAAGTGGAAAGAAGAACCGAAAATCAAAGAACCCAATTAGGGTTTTGTTTATTCGGCTGTTATGAGTAAGGGAGAGGGGGAAACGAATTTTAGTGTTTCTTTTGTTGTTGTGTCATGTGTTTATGAGCTAGGGGTGAGGGGTATATATACTCTTCAAGCCCTACTCATGATAAGACTTGGAAACACAAGTTTAAGTCTTATCACAACACTCCTCTTCTCCCTTATCCCTTAATAATGAACCTAGACACCTCTCTAGATCCTTTTTGGCCGACTACATCACCAGGGGACCATTAGGATTAATTTCTTTTTGTTTTTAGTCCTTTGGGTTACATTTAGAAACTTTTATGAAGCTTAAAACGCACTCTAATTATTTAACGTGTGTGCCCCCAATATGCTCACACATTTCTAGTCGTACATAAGCTATTCCAACTAACATATTCCAATAACAATTATTTTATTAATTTTGGAGAGGCACCAATGGTATCTGTTAGCCTTAATTTTATATAAGTTGAACGAGAATGTTATCGGTCTTATTAGTCGCAATTAGTCTTGTTAAGTAATAGGCTATTCGGGTTAAAAGGGCTTGGATTGTAATCTAATATTGTCCATGTTTCGGGCTCAAAGCCCAAGATAAGCCAAGCCCGACCCATAGAAAGCCCATGCACCTTAAGTGAAGGCATAGGATATAAATAGGTCCCTCTCTACACATGGAGATGGTGTTGGTTGCATTTGCTCTCATTTGTAACTCACCACTTTCTCTCTCTAAATCTAATATTCTTCAAGTTTCCTTTCTCTCTCTATTCTTATTATTTCGGCTTATATAGCTTATTGGGTTTGCTTATTGTGTTGTGATATGGATTAGTTATTGGGATAACATGTGGTATCATACGCCAAGGGGTTTTTAATGATTTTGTTCTTACTTTTTTTTTGTTTCACTTGGTTCGAACACTATACAAAAAGAAGGTTTCATTTTTATGTGTTCAAAAACCATAAATCTTGCAACTTTCTTGTTTATTTACCTTCATATAGGCTAGAAGTACAAGTCAATCCTTAAAAATACATCAAAAGGTTGATCTTTTTAAGGTTTTTGGTTCAAAAAGAGGTTCTTTGTAGTTGAATCTTGATTTCAAATTTTTCGTCTTAAAAACGTTAAAGTTTGGATTTTTAAGGTCCTCCTAGCTTTAATATACTTAGTTGTGCAAGAAAAATCGAGTAAAAACATCAAAAAATGTGTCTTTTTAAGATTTTTGAGTTTTGAGTTTCTAACACCTTTGGGCGATTTATACGTTAACAAAGGCGATCTATACATACTCATTACAACAGGAGATCTATACGTTGGTCAGGCGATCTATACGTTGGTCAGGAGATCTATACCTTGGTCAGGCGATCTATACATTGGTCAGACGATCTATACTTTGGTCAGGCGATCTATACGTTGGTCAGGCGATCTATACGTTGGTCAGGCGATCTATACGTTGGTCAGGTGATCTATACATTGGTCAGACAATCTATACATTGGTCAGGAGATCTATACGCACAGGCGATTTATACACTGTTTTTTTTAGGAAATTGATACACTTTGCTTGGGAGGATTATACACTTATTTTGGGTGATTTATACACTTCTCTTGGGTGATTTACACATCCCCATAAGGTGAATTATACGGTTTTTTCTTTGATTCGTAAAATCCGTGAAATATTAACTTATTTTCCTAGTTTTATCAAGAATTGTAAAATCCCGTGTATTCCTAAGACTCAATCACTTCATAAAACTTAAGATCCGATATCCATTCACAACTACATCAAATTGTCAAATACTAATACCAATTTGCAAACTCACACATCCAATACTCTTCATAATGCTATCATGGAAGCGGGTGGCAAACATCGTCCACCAATGTTAGCACAGGGTAATTACGTTCAATGGAAATCTAGAATCAAGAGATACATCGACACCAAACCTAACAATGAACTAATCCACTATTGTCTCCAAAATCCACCATACAAGTTTAAATGGACAGAGAAGACAGTTCCAGTTGCTGAAGGTAGTTCTGAAACAACCATTGGGTTTTAGAAGACTCTACAACTTACTGCTACTGGTTCAACATTGGTGCTGCTAGTGAAGATTTAGTGCTGCCGAGAAAGATTGAAGAAAATAGACTAAGTCTTTAGTACTGTTAGTGTATAGTTACTACTGCCAGTGCATTGTTAGTACTGCTAGTATAGTTAGTGCTGTTAGTAGTAAGTTAGTACTGCTAGCATATAATAGTTAG
>BQNB010126336.1:0-19618 GCA_026074375.1 Tanacetum coccineum
CTTGTTTTTTTATATACTAATAAAAGAAAATGAAAAATATTTTTGTATTTTTATATTTTTATAACAAGAAAATAACTTCACGAGGAAGGGTCTTCAAGGCACAACAAACTTCGACTCGATGATCATCTCACGGCCTCCCCGGCAACGGCGCCAAAAATTGACAGATTACTTTTAATACATATAAATATATAATATAAGGATAAGAATCAAAAATCTCTTAATTCTAGTAAACCGGGAGTAAGATTTCCGGGTCGTTATGTCCCAACGAGGCGTGAATTTGAAAATCGAGTGTTGGTTTTGGAATTATGCTTTAATATAACAAATTTGGATTTGATTCTATTTCTACAATTAAAAATGCAAAAACCAGTAAAAGAAACCCTAAAACGAAAGCAATTTAAGTTAAAACCTAAAATGGGAACGTAAAAACGCGACTTAAAAACCTAAAACATAAAATTTTAATCCTAAAATGATTTTTTTTCTTTTTATAAATCCTAAGTGACTAAAATGTTAGAATAAAGAAAACTAGAACAAAAACGAAAGTGATTTGAGCTTAAAAACACGAAAAACGAGAACGGGATTTAAAACTCGTTCTTTAAAAAACTAAATTTTGCAAAATTAACCCTACGGATGCAAATTTATTTTTTCTAGGTCCTAAATGATAAAAGAAAATTTTGAAAAAAAGAATTATAATTTTTTGACTTTTATTTTATTTATTATGAATTAATTACTGTTTTAATGAAAATAAATTATAAAAAATATCAAACTAATTTATAAAAATCTGAAAAAAATACAGAAAATACTTTGACTTATGCTGATTCTAGAAAAAATACTAAGAGGTTACCAGCTTATCTCAATAAGATGGGAAAAAGCTCTAAAGGGCTGAAAGGGAAAAAGGGGGGAAACCCCTTATATAATTAATTTTGCACAACTCTACCAGATGGCCCTACTGGTGCCGGTGGTAGAGTGTGTGTATGCTAAGGCTTTGGTTGAGAGGGGAGGTCTCGGGTTCGAGCCTTGTGCTCACCCTTGAGACCTCTCTACTCCTATATTTTTTTGCAAAAAACTTTTAAAAGCAAAGTTGTTAAGGGCTTAAAAATAAGCACTTTTAAAACTTGGAATTATTTTTGAAAATTCTAAATAAGCCAGAAATTAAGCTTAACGACGACAGTTTGCTTATTTTAACTTAAGGACAACAAGCTAAACTATTAAGCCTTTTTTTGACTTAATAAGAAACACAGAAAGCAAATAAGCTAAACATATGATAAGCTACATCTACTAAGCAAATGAAAACAGAAATAAGCAAAGATTATAAACTAAAAAGAGGCTTAACACTGGACATAAAACTCTGGCAGTTTTGACTTAGAACACAAAAGGGAAATGCACACTTAATTGACTCCTATACTATTGCATTTGGACATTTAAAAGAATACTTACAAAATCTTAAAAACCACTTTTTAACACTAATCAACTAAGAACAGTTTAAGATTATTTTAAAAACAAAGATTTGGACAACTTGCAAGTTAAACTTCAAAACTAACTTTAAGACTCTGAATTTCTCAAAAACAGATTATAATGACTTAATATAAGCCTGCATAAGTAAGCTTAGTGACCCAACCAAATTTTAACCACAATTTGACCCATTTTGGGTGTTGTCCCAAACACCCCTTTATAAAATCTAAACTCAAATTTTGGCTAAAACAGGTTAAGAGGCTCATAAAACAAGATCAAATAAGCAATAATAAGAACCACTAAGCATAATTAAGACAGGAATAAGCACAAAAGAGCAGTAAATAAGCAGGTTATAAGCAAACAGTGAAAATAAGCAAAAATGTAAAAAAATGAAGAGTACCTCAATCCCTTGCTCAAAACAGGGATATACAACCTAAATAAGCTCTAAAATCCTACCCTTGCTTATAAATAAGCAATTCTAAATACCCATAAGCTCTTCCTTTTTAAGCTTATCTTCCAAAAGCTGAAATACCAAATTCCTTAACCAATGACTTTGTAACTGAACAATGAAGCTCAAATAAGCTTTAAAAGTTAACTTGAGCTTGAGTAAGCTTAATACATCTTATAAAAATCACTTGTAAACATAAATAAGCTTGAAATGTATAAAACTTTTAGAAGAGACAAAGTTGTAAAAACAGAAATTTTCATTAATTCATTAACATGGTTACAAGGCTTTAAAAGTAAAATACAAAATTTTAAATAAAAACATTAAAATTACACTACTCCTAAGTTACACTACTCCTAGTTAATTCGTTCTTCTGTCTTCATTCTTGTTATATAAGCTGATGAAGTCCTTTGCCTTCTCTTTCTTGTGTTTGTTGTGTTTTTGTTGTGTGAGGAAACCAAGCACCATCCTGACACTTGAAATTTCTTGTTCATCAAGCTCACAAATCACAGCCCTTGATTTGGTATAACCAATAAGACTCTAAGGGATTGCCAGCGTGTATTGTTTGTTTGTAGAGTGGGGTTGTGGTGTTTTGGAGTGTAGTTGCAGGTTTGGGGTGAAAACAATAATGAACAGTAGGGTAGGGAGATTGGCGGGAATTAGGGAAGATAAACAGTAGCTTGATTTCAGGGTAAAGGTTTGGATTATTGGCAGAATAGGTCTCTCATTGTATATAGTGTAATTGCATGAATCGTCCTTTGTGGTGTTAAAAGGTTTTGGGGATTTGGCAAGATTAGTCCTCAAGGGTATATGGTTGTTTTACAAATTCAGTCCTTTTGGGACTAATAGTGAAAAGGGATGTTAGGGTTGAATGACTTAGCGACAGATAAGTCAATTGGGCCTTATATATGTTTGGGCCGGTTAATGTATTAAAGGTTTTTGGGTTTTTAATAAAGTTAAGTCTTATAAGACTTCCAAATAAAAGCTTAATGGGCTGTCCCGGCCCATTAAATGGGTACGGGTTGGCCCATTAACTTTTTCTTCGGTTTCGGCTCCGTCTTTTGACTTTGTCGTGGTTGTCTTTTTTGGTTGACTTTTCTTTGTCGGGGTGACTTTTACTTTTTGACCTTTTGGCTTGATTTTGATTCTCTTCACGCTCTTTCCGTTCTGTGCTCGTTTTATCGTTTTTGCTTTATTTTTGACTTTTTTCTTAGATTATCCTTACATGAACAATTACAAAATGCAAACATAAAAAATTACTTGTATTTTTGGTCGTTTAAAGTCCTATTGTATGAAAATAGTATGTGTAATTATAAGACATACCAAAATCCCTATACCAAAATCCTCTCGATAATTACCTCAAAAAAAGTAGCTAAGATTCGTCAAGGGGAATGAAAAGAATCAATAGCTTCGATTAAGCCTCGTTTTACCATTTTTAATATATATACTTTTTTCCACAATATATTTTTGTTTTTTTCCTTCTTTTTTAGTTACTTTTCTTTTTTAAAGCAACTAACTAACTTGTTTGGACTTTCGTTATTTTATAATTGTTAGGATCATAGAACAAGACGCTTTCAATCTAAAATGCCCCAAAAGGATAAATCATCGTTCCCAGTACTTTTCACTTATTCCAAACCAAGCTTTAAAACAAACCAAAAATCACCGTTAAATACAAATAAGAAGCTAACACTATCATATTTGCAACTTGTATACTTTGTCACTCCCGACAATTATTATATCTTAGGTGAATGTGCCATTTCGAATTTCATAACCATGGATCAACGTTTTGCAAAATTTTCAATGCTTCAGTTCCACCCGAGGAAGTAATAAGTTTGAAAGGCGATATCATCCATGTAGCGACTTTCGTATTTCGGCACATCAACCTTACGGCTAAGTGACCAGGCTTTTGACACCCCACACGAGATTCAGTTATAGGACTCCGAACTTTGGTTTCAAAACTCTTAGGTTTCCCGTTTACACATAATTATGTTAAAAATCTAAAGAAATAGTCAAAGTTCAAATAGGCCTATTTAGATTTAAGAAAAAGAGATTTTCATTTATAAATTCAACACTTATTATTAAACATAACCATGATGAAATTTTAATCCTTGACCTTTTAGAAGGCTATGCAATACTCGGTTGTTAACCGGCAAGATGCAACAAACTTTTATCAGTCTTGGATTATTATTCTTACTATGGGCTTTCTTTAGAAGGCTGCAACATCGGTTGTGAGCCGGCAAGACGCAGCAAACTTTTATCAGCCCACAGTTTATAATTATTATTCCTCATTTTTTTCATTTTTCATCATTTTTCATTTTTTTAATTCTCATTTCACACTTTATTTCACGATATATAGAAGACTTCTTTTTGGAAAATTTAAGTATAAATTTGAACTAAGACTAAAATTATTGCTATCAACTACATAAAAATTGTTGATTTAAGTTTAATTTCCAAAAATAGCACGTATTATTAGTCCCGTTAGGGGCTTATGGGAGAAAAAGCCACAAAGTACATACATGAGCTCCTAAGATTTCTGTAGGTTCCCTAATTCACATAAACATGTATAGATCTAGAGAGATCTAGAGAGAGAAAGTTAGAGAGAGAAAGGTTGAGAGAGAAACTAATAAAACACACTAAAGAGTGTGTGTAAAATGAATAGATGCTTACCTCTTCCAAAGTTGGAAGAGGTATTTATAGTTCTTACAATACACCGGGTATTAGTACCCGGTTCAATACCGAAAGTCATACGTTTACCTATTAAACTACGAGCTATATTGAACAGTAAAATACATGGGGTGACCGAGTCTTTTTCTAATATCTAACAATCTCCCCCTAAGGGAGGTCACCCCTGAAAATACTAAACTTAAGCTCTTCAATCTTCAGATTGATCTTATGTATAGCTCGTAAACGCTTGATTTCATTGATCTGTATCTTGTGAATCTGAAGCAGTGAACTTTAGACTTTTAGGCTTTAGCTTGACTTGTATGTGATCTTTGAGCTTCTTTGAGATCATCATCCAATCATAATCTTTAATCATCATCATGTGATCTTTTGCCATCTTGTGAACTTGTGTCATTCGGAATGATATGCTCACACTTTTCTTGATCTTGAAAGCTTGAATATTCAGAGTTGCGGAAGCTTTAATAACAGATACTTGAGCTTTCATGATATCTTCGAATGAGTCATTTGAGAATGAGCACGCGGTTATGAACTTGATTTTGTTGGAACACGGTATCTCCATCTCCATCTTTAAATGTTCCTGTAATAAAACAGTTAGCAATAAAGAGAAAATTGGTTTGTAAAAACAATCGATGCGATACTTTGCAAAAGAGTTTTGTAACACATCGAAAGTTTTATTTGTTTTCCAAAGTCCAATAACCGTCAATTCGTATACTGGAACAAGTTTGATTCATGTAGAATCGCACCGTTGTTGTTTTCCAGTTTTCACAAGTTTGATCCATTAAGGATCTCACAAGTCACCTACCATGAGCTTGTTTGAAGTTGGCTCAAGCAGGATTTCCATCTTCACTGTGAATACTTACGTATCACTCGGATGTTCTGGCAAAATCACAAGGATAATGCGTAGGACTCTTATGATAAAACTTGTAATCACAGTGTGTGAATAACAAGTAAATTGGAATTGTCCTAACGAGATTAATTGATGATCTCTTGGCTCTAGACTCAAAAGTGCGTTTTGATTTTAGTGATCGGAGGCTGGAGCTGACTGCCACCTTTTCAATACCGACTTACTCGGAGTGAGTGAGTCAGTAGATTACATGTTTAGTCTCCGTGAGAAATGAAACAGAAATCTTTTGAGAGATTCTGAGTGGCTTGGGAGGGTTGTGCATTGCATCACTGGGTCCATGATGTCACTTCAATGTCAGCAATCATTTTAGTGATTTTGACAGCATATGTATTGACCCGGTTTCTGCCTAAGTGTATGGAGGGCTTCTTTCTTTACACCCTTTATCCGTACAATTCTTTTTCATTCTTCAACCCCTTTAGTGCTTACCAAGATTTCATGACTAGAACCTTGTTGGGTTTATTCAAGTACTAGCTCCATCTCAGTCGGCACTATTCCCTTTTCCTCACATTTACTCCTTTTTATCATACCTAAGGACTTCTACACTAACTAGTGGATAGTCCCTGGGTAGATCCCTCCGGTTCTGGCAGGATCATGGGAACGAGTACCTAACCTTACCATCCTTATAACTTCGATAACAGTAAATACATGGTCAGTCTTTTGGTACAGTTCACCTTGCCATAAAATCACTGTTGAAAAACTCAATCAGGTACTTATGATAAAACTATCAAAGTGTTTAGTACCCGATTGTTTTTGCTTTTTAGAAAAGCTCCCCCTCAACATGTGCATCGGTATTCGAAACTGTTTAGCACATGTTGGTGGAGTATACACTTGAGTAATATGATCACATTACATATTTTAATCACATTTTTCTCCCCTTATCAAAAATTTCAAATCATTTGACATTTTGGATATCAATTGATTTAAATATGTTATAAAAAAATTAGGAGAAAAGTGTGCCAATTATTCACAAGCCGTGTTTGGAACATATTAATGCTCCCCCTCAATCATTGAATGATATATAAGATAGTGATGAGTACTATAATTTGAAAGATTTTGAATTTTATAAGAAATTCTTGAAAATTTGTACTCAATCACTATTTATATTAGCCTATAATTAAGTCTACACTACACATTTATATATTCACAATTAATTTGAAACCGTAACACCAAAGTCAATTAAGTCTCGGATGTCTAATTTCTCTTAACATGATAGTGATGATAAATATCTCTGAGCCATCCACTAATGAAAGCATTCGAGATTTCTGAAGTATCTTTAGATCTTTTACTTTCTACCAAATATATTGGTATGATCTGTAGTTTGTAGTGGACGGTAGTGTGGTTGAAGTGTTGGATGTTGTATCAGTTGTCTCTGTAATGTTAGAAGGAACATCAGCTGATGCAGTGAGAGCTCTGAAGATTTGGTTCCTTAGCTTCTTTTGTCTCTCCAAGACCCGGTTACACTTTCCAATCGGCACCCAGACATTAAATTTGAATTAAACATTCTCCCACCTCAATTCGATGGACCATTTTTCTATTGAAAGAGCTGTGTCATTGATTGGAGTGTCAAAATGTCCGGATTGATTTCAACAACACTTTTACCACCTGTTTAACATTAATAACTTTGAAGAATCAATTAAGAAAAATTATTTGGTTATCAAACAGGAATTACTACTCTTCCGAATTTAAGAAAATGCACTGAAACGTCACTTAATCCCAAATTGCATGGATATAAAAGTAATAAATGCCCGAGTAATATTAATTACCCGTTGTTAGGAACAGTTGTCTTTCAGACGACAATCTTTCCTTCAAAATGAGACCGGGTTGCAATTTGAAAGTAATTGCAAACCATTTTGTAATATCCAATGACTTAAATATTTTACCAAGTTATTTTTATGTACTTGTGTATAAAGGTACTATGAGGCCACTTCATTTACTCATCCTCTCCTTCTTGAAGGCGTTTTAGAGGGTTTCAGGGGTTAAACTCTTCATCCCAAGTCGTGGGAGTAGAAATTCGAAACGCTCTCTTGGTAAAGCTTTTGTGAGGATATCTGCCAGTTGATAGTTTGTTTCCACGAAGTAGAGTTCAACCACTCCATTTTCCACTTGCTCTCGAATGAAAATGGTTATCGTATATGTCGATGTGTTAGATCGTGAGTGCTGGAACTCTTGTTGGCAGCTTAAACAGCAATGTGACAATTTTTGATATATCCCCAAGTACAGAGGAATTTTATTGATCAGAAAAGCCGTAGCTCTTTTAGCGAGATTACATCCCAACTAAGGAAATTTGAGCACAAGCATCATCTCGAATTGCCTAAGCCCGATAGACTGCCGCCACTCGTTGTTGTGACCTATTGGCACTCGTTGTTGCTTTGTGCTTGTCTTTGTGAACCAGCTAACCTATCTATCTCACTAAGAAACTGAGCTCTTCCGAAACAGTGTACTTCTGTGTCTTGTTATATGATCATATCATTATATGACTCATGAATCACTCTCCCCCCATCAACACATAGCATCTGCATAAGCTACGTGTTGTGGACATAGCATTGTCCTTCGGAACCAATGCCCCATCGTTTACTATGGTCTCACTTTTAGGTACCGAAGAGATACTTCATTGATTGCTTCAAGGTACTTTTTGGTAGGATTAGCCTGACTATCTAGCACTCTTGCACTCAGCGAAAATACCAAAGAGGTCAAGGTTACTTGACCTTGATAAGGTCATTAGGGAGCCAAACATTCCACTAAATCGGTTTGGTTCAACTACTAGGCTATCCCTATGAGATCCTCTTCTCTAGTTTCAATCGATCCACCATCCATTGTGTGTATCACAGGGTCAGAGAGATTCATTCCATATTTTTCTTTAAGGTTTTTCGGAGCTCATATTTTGCCTTGGTTATAATAGATGCTCTGGGAATCCTTTGACGTAAATTGTTAGTCCATAAGAAAATCGACATTTGTCCATCACACCGTTGATTCTGAGTATTTGGAGCTATTCTTTGGAACAATATGTCACTCGATTATCGATCTGTTGAGGTAACTAATAAACTAATGTCTGTCTTATGCTATAGTACCTATGTCGTGAACACAAGTAGAAAGATCTATGTTTGCCTCGATTTGCCGTCCTACGTGAACTAAAAGTGGATCTACCGGCACCCACTTCGAGCAAATTGTTGAGCCAATAGGAACCTTTGATAGTGTGTCATACCACGCCCTTGGTGCCTGCAGTCGAGAGAGCCAGATATAGTGCCTTCTATCAACGGATGTAATCGTGCGTAGGATTAACTTGGTCATTCAAAAGCATCCTCATCCGGATCTGCACCTGTCAATAGAGACATTATTCTTGAAGTTCAACTTTCAGAAAGCAGTTTTAGAGATATCCTAATTTGGTAGACTATCAGCTATGCCATATTCTTGGTCCTAATTATCTGCTAGCATTAGCGCAATATGAATATTCTGAATGGTCCTCCTTTCTGATCGCAATAGAGCAAATGATTTACCTAGCCAATAAAATTTCAATAGACCTAGCCACACCTCCACTGACGACCTCTATCCCTTTGTAACCTAACCCCAGAATCGACTTTTGTTTGGATCAGCTTACTCATCACCACTTTTCATCCATCGATCTTACGTAATTTGTAGATACCTCTTGAGTGCCAGATTTAGTACCATCTCACATCAGATTCGCCGCGCCGACACACAACCCGGCTGAACTTATGAGTGACCCCCTACTTAGTCACGATCCCTCTCAAAATTCGTGAATTTCCATCCGTGCCACATCTCGCTTCGATAACCAGCCAGCGTTCACTCGATATCACACACGACCAACGTTTTGAAGTTCTTGCCGGTTCGGACTTTGACAGTTACCAGTATCGCAGCAAACATCTCCACAAGAAATTGCGATGCTAAACGCGCGTCTTTCGCCTGCCTAGCTCTACAGCAACGAGAGGCGTCTGCACATCACGATGTTAATCAGCGGGTGATCTTTGGTCACTTCTTCTGAGCACTGATCTGCGTGGTTGTGCTAAACTTGGTTGGCCCGGTTTAGCCTAAACTCAACATCACCCTGATGGTTGACTTGTGCACGAATCCATAGGTCTCTCTGCTACAGCGGTTTAACTGAGGGATGCATCAGCGCTCTCGACCTTGAGTAATTGAGTTGTCTTCCCCGCTGCAGTTGGCGTCCCAGCCTGTACTAATCCCTGACGCGCCAATCGACATGCGCTCGCGAATGCAACTTCGTACACGGGATGAGTGTAATGGACGCCTCTGCGTAGAAGGGCGCAGCTTAAGCAACCGTCGTGTAGCACATCTCTACTAGATGTTCATTCACATGCTAGAACGAATCAATTGAGCGTTAACAACAGTAGGCCGTACGGTACTGGTTCACTATCTGTAGATTGCTCAAAGTTATTCTATCGAAATCGGTTTGGAATAAAATCTCCACCAGATCTTCGCATCTGTAGGTGGAATGTTTGTAGTTACATATTGCTTCGTCGCTATGGGTTTTGGTCCACAGCATAGACGCCCACATGACTTTGCCTTTAGAGTTTGATCCCCAAACCTGGGTATCAATCAAGTGACAAATGTCTCATCTTCAGGTGCCACTGTTCCCTTTTGAAGCATCCGCAACCTTGTTCGCTCACAACACCGTTTTTGAATTTCAGTATCATCTCAATGTTTATTCTTTCTCTGAATTACCACCAAATTCAGCATCTGCATGAGATAGAGTTTCACGAACCATCTTTGTGGATGTAGCATCCTCAGGATGTAACTGAAAGGTACCGGTTCGTCTCTACATCCAGTGATGATGCTATTACTCTCCTCAATCTCCTTGCTAGAAATAATGCCATCGTAATCACATGGTCACGTCGTTTCTTCTGGCTTATGTAGTTCTCAGATAGTGCATTTGACAGATCGCGTACTTCTGTTGCAACTGCCCCGTCACCCTTATCACTCTCAATACCCTACGGAGGTTCTTCTGCGACGCGTCTTACTGCGCCTGCCTAGGCTTACAGCGTCATTGCCCAGCTGTTCTAATTGCTGACCTTCGCACCTTATGCCTGAGACAAAGTCCAAGACTCATTTGGTACCTTGTTATAGATCTGTACTCATAGTCATCCCTTATAGGTGCAGCGAGACCGGCGTGATTTTCTTCTTCAGCCCCAACCAGTTTGAAGGAACTCTTCTCCTTGTGCAATGTTATGTCGTGTTACCAGATGGAAGGTGACTCGAAATGGGTGAGCTTGCAGCTCTCAGTCTGTAGGACGTGACTTTTAAGCACATTCGAAGTAAGATCAGCACTTAAGAGTAAGCAAGTGCTCCTTTATTGGAAAGTATAAACCACACAGCTCTACCTCTCACATCGAGTCCTAGACGCTTTACTTCCCAGAACCTTTCGGTGAATATAGATAGATGGGACATTTATGTTGTAGTGAATGCCACTACAATACTCGTTTGTGTCCTCATGAGAATCTTCAACTGACTTCGTGCGTTACTCATTTAGTGGCACCACCTTTATACTAAACCCACAGATTAGGTGGTTGTACCTCACCACTATTCATTCCATTTTTATTCTTAATTTACTTGCCCTTATGACCAGAAAACTTCCATTGCTTGTAACCCTCCTCCCTTTGGTGACACCTCTAGGATTGATGTGTATCTGGCTTGTATCGCGATCTGTTACGCTATCCCTCTTGGTCGCGCTGGCTCAGTGGAATTGGCCTTTCACCCCCAACAGCCCCCCAACCCCCACCCCCTACTGGAGTGCATCGCAATATGCGTGGGTTTTGGCTAAGGAAAGTGAAAGAATCTGTCCGAATTTTGTAAGTATAAGTACGCATAACAGTAAGTTCATACCATATGAATCACGTGCATGTATTTATAGAGAGTGATTGACCCCTCCTTTTTACTTGCAAAGTTTCGTCCTACGTATGGATCACACAGGCGGGCGCGGCGGAGGGTGTCGAGTGCTTTGCTCGTGGGTATCAACGCGGGAAATGAGCGGGAGGGGTTGTTGCACCTCGGCTTTAATGTTTATGCTTGAGAGAGATTTACCATGAAGTAGGATCCTAACGTCCTAACATCTACGCTGATTGCATCGGGGACCGTGGGTTAACGTGTCTAGCTTTATCTTTGACTTCTCTTTTTCTTTTTGATGTGTAATTCTCTTAGCCGGCACATATCTTATATAAAGAAAGCCTCTCCTACTCCCGTATAGAAACTTTTTAATCTATAAATCAGTCATCTCGTTAGTTTTTATATATACCTCCGTCCATATATTACTGCTCTCTAGTCTTGGTAGTTTGTAACTCGTTATTTGTTATTTTGCTACTTTATTATGCAGATAGTGTATATCATATTTAACATATGCATATCTTTGTTTATTCATCCCAACCCGGACGGAGCTGTTTCGCTTGATATGGTACGTTAATTTTTAGGCGGAGCTCCACCCGCGATCCCCATAAGGGTCATTTATGCGAAACCGTAAAATCTTTCCACGTATCACGATAAAATAACTTGTGTAAATGTTATAATATATCCTCATCCTATTTCTATACTTAAAAACCTTGTTCTGTCGTAACAAAATTATCTTGCTTGATGGCCCGTTTTGTTAACTGATATTTCTGTTCCGCGATTTGCGTCACGTACTCCCGTTCTTCTTTATCAAAACACAACTCGCTGTAAATCTCCATCAAATTATAAAATAGTTGACTTTTCCTTTTTGTCGTTCATATTGCTCCTTTCTAAATCCATCCTGCGCGCTGTTACTTTCACACTTAAATCCTTTTTCGTCCTTGCTCTCGCTTATAGACAGGCTTTATTAGCAGCCCTATGGCTCAAAAAACACATAAGTCTGAGTAAGTTCATGGCTTCATGACTCTTATACTTAGATAGGTCTAGCTGGCTAGGTTGTCCTCTTTAGTCTTGCTTGCGTAATTCTTGTTCTTTAATTTATAATACTCGAAAGATCTACACGAAACGGCTATTACACATCTTCGTTTTAAGTATTCTCAGAATTTCCTCCGGATTTTAAAAGAAGGTTTATGCTTCAAGGCTTATGCTCGCGTGTTTTGAGTTTTCAAAACCTTTGTTTCTTGGTACAGTAAATCTTGATTAACATAATAACTAAGGATCTTGTTTTCTTGCCTTATTGTTTCGAATCTCAGTTGGATCTCATGAAGGGTTGTGATTAAACTTTAAGATCTTTAAAGATCTATGAAGAGTTTTAACGAACTCTGAGTTCTTTTGCTTTTTTACGTTTTGCCGCATTCGCAGGCTTGTGGGTTTGTGTTTGTGCAGTTTGAATTTTGTTGTTGGCTGAGATGATAGGTGTTAGGTCGCTGCGCTTGGATTGTTGCTTGGTTTTTCGTCTGTTCGTGAGGGTTAAACAACAACGAAACACCACACAAAGCTCGAATCACCACTGATTAAATTTTAGTTTTTGTGGTGTGGCGGACGGAAGGAACCAGTTGATGTTGGCAGGGGTTCCGGTGGTTGTGGTGGTGGAAGAGTATGCCGTGAGCATGTTGGATTGTGCTATTTACAAGGGATTACAAATACTTCAAAGAAGAAGTTGAAAGAGTTAAAGTTTAAATATAGTTTGTGTGGTTAATACTTCGGTTCATGACTTTAGAAATCCTTTGAATTCAATTATTGTATTTAGAAATTCTTTTGGTTATAGCTGCATCAATGTCAATGTTGTAACTCCAGCAATGATTCATATTAAATGATGAGACTGAATCTTATACATATATGATCATTAACTGAGTTAAAATATTAAAAACTAACAATCAAATTTGGTTTTGTGGAGATATACTAAATCTTGCGCGATTTATATTTTATAGATAGGGTGGATGTATATGGAGAGTATAGGGGGCGGTGTCTTTCATAATTCGTCAAATAAAATCGTTTTTAGTTTACAATAAAAATGCGCTTGACACTCGTTTCATTAACGTGCTATTCCATCACCTTAACTACCTCCCTATTGCCTATATCTACAACCCGTTGAAGCTCTAAAACAATATGCTCAAAAGCTCCCCCTACCCCCTATTTATATCATTTATCTTGTGTGCACGATGACTTTTGTCATTAAGTTTTTTTTTTGTCCTTCGTCTTTTTTATCTTGTATGATTCCCCTTTTGTCACTGTTGAATAGAGATATAAAAATTCCAATTTTTTGCATAGGTGAATAAACAGCAATAGTAAATGTTTTTTTTAGAAAAAGGCTTGCTTGATTTAAATTTGTGTGTCTTTAATGTCAAATCTTATTTGGTAGTCTGGACAAAAAGGTAAAAAAAAAGTAATAATTCCATAAATTATTAAAGTGATAAAAAAATGTTTAATAATTTCAAAAGCCCGTAATTAAGAACTGGACTTTACAAAGTGTCTCGTTTGAAGCCAGCTAACCCTTTTAAGATATGGCATTCCCACTTACCGTAATCATGTGACTGGATCATTAGGTTTGTTTATTTTTATCTTTTTGTTATTTTAATCTTTTATCTAGTAAAGAAAAATAAAAAGTGATGACTTTTGCATTTAAAAAAAAGAATCTTTCCTAATATTAGGTATGATGCTTTTAATTTTTTATTATTTTTGAATATATGTTTAATTAAAAAGATTAAATACTTCAAAACTTGGTATTATTTTTTTTGTTAGAGAATCTGATGAAGAAAAAAAAAAACAACATACAATATATGTGTCAAATTTAAAAAAAACAAAAAACTTGAAAAAAAGGATGTAATTAATAAAACTTGAGTGGTTTAGTTATAAATAAATTATATAGATTTAAGTGTAAATTTATAAATTTACCAATTTTATTATAACTTTAAAAAAAACGAGTAACCCTGTAAACTTTTATAAGTTATAAAATAGGTCTTATTTTATTTTTATATATATATATATTATATATATTTATATTTATTTCATTATATATATATATATATTAATTTTATATATATAACAGGGATACCAGCAGAGTATAACCACTTGGGTCAATGTACAAGCGTATGTCGCCATTGTGGAGCAATGTTTTGGGAATGTGAAAAAGTTGCCTCTACATCACGTGCCTGTGAGCTTGCATATAATAAGTGTTGTTATGGAGGACGTATCATTTTACGACCTCCTCCAGAATATCCACAACATATCAAAGAATTATATGAAAGTACACATTTCATGGACAATATACGCGCATACAATCAGATGTTCAGTATGACGTCACTTGGAGCTAATGTTGACAATTCAGTAAATAATGGCAAAGGTCCGTATGTTTTTAGAATATCAGGGCAGATTTACCAATGGCATTTATATATATATATATATATTTATTATGATATTATATATATAAATATTTATATATATATAGTCATTTATATATATATTTTTTTAATATTTATGTGGAGAGAGAGGAGAGAGAAGGTTTTAGGGGGGGAACACAAAAACATAAATAGAAAGGATATTAAAAAATCATTCCTCTTTAAATTGCCTCATTTAAAACTCTTTAATATCTCTTCTATGTTTTTAATATGCTTAATTCACTTCACTTAGTTTTTGCATGAGATAATTGGTGCCTTGTTAAAAATATAACATAAAAACTAGTGCGTTCTTAAAAATATATCACGAAAAATAGTGTGTCCACTTACATTGTATTAAAATAGTGTATGTCACTAACTAAATTAGTTGTGTATTAGAATTCTCTAAAAAATTATTTTGTGTTGTCACTACAAATGTATTAATAATTTGTGTCATACTAACAAATATTAGTGTGTCACGAAAAATTAGTGTGTCACGAAAAATAATAGTGTGTCACTACAAATATTAGTGTGTCACGAAAAATTAGTGTGTCACTAAGTAAATTAGTGTGTCATTAGAGTTTTTAAAAAATATTAGTGTGTCACTACAAATGTATTAAAAATTTAGTGTGTCACTGTATTAGTATTAATAAATTTTAGTGTAACACTACATATGTGTCAAAAAAATTGGTGTCACTACATATGCATCAAAAAATTTAGGTGTCATAAATAAAGTATAAAGTTTTTCTGTGTAACCATAAATAAATGAAATAAGGATGAGTTAATTGTAAAGAAATTAAAAAAATAAAGAAAAAAAATGTTCATAATGGGTCAAATTATTTACATTATTAATGCTTTATAAATGAAAAGTTATGATTTTAACATTAACATATTAATTAAAACATCATTCTATTAGTGTCATTCCATTTAATCTCATTTGGCTTTAGCTACATCCAACGACCCTAAAATCTTCCCTATCCTTTCTATACAAAATCTCATATTTCTCATTAACCATATCCTTATATATATTTTATATATATTTATATTTATATTATTGATCTATTAGTGAGTGAGTGTTCAAATTAAGTAAGAAAAACTTAAAATTAGAATGATAAGGAAGAAACCACAACCTCACTTTTAGATTACTTCATACAAAATTAGATGCAACATCCCCTTAAAATTATCTATCCTATTTAAAATGTGTGGCTTGAAATCCTTATTATTTTTCTTATTTTAACCCCCAAACTCCCTCCCCCACCCCCCCCCCCCCCATCACCCTATAACGGACTATTGTTTAACAGCTTGTGAACTTATTGGTGTTCAAAAGTGTTTGTCATGGAATGTGTCCTAATGAGATTTATTTATTGTTATCTTGCTCTAGAACTCGATTAAAGGCGTTTTGGTTTAGTAATGAAGGCTATAGCAGATACTACCTATTCAATCATACTAACTCGGATGTGAGGCAAAGTCAATAGAAGTCGTGTGTATCTTCGTTGAGACAATATGAGGGGCAAGTATCTGTTGAGAGATACTTGAATGGCTGTGGAAAGGCGTTTGTGCCAGTGCAATCACAGGGGGTTACCTTGATGTTTATCTTCTAATACCAGAATTTTAATCTTGTGAATTTTTAGATGAACCAATATATTGTCTGGACCTAAAGTTTCTTAGTTTCTGCCTAAAGTTGTGTTTGGTAGGTCTTGCTCTTGCTCGCTTGCTTTATTTTCACACTTTATCCGCTACATTTCCTTTTTAACTTCTTCAACCCACTTCAATGCTTACCAGGAACGTACGTCATTACTAACCCTTGTTGTCGATTGTTCTAGTGTTTAGCTCAATCTTGGTCAGCTTTTCATTTCCTTAATCTATTCATCTCCAATCATACCTTAAGATGCTGATTTCTAACTGTAGGAGTGTACTTGGTAGATCCCTCCGGTTCTGGTTTGGATCATAAGACTAGGTACCATAACATAACCACCTTTATGATCTTCAGAATCGTCATGGAAAATTAAGATGTTGTTGGGTATAAGATCGTAACCACAAATATTTTTCGAAGTGTAAAATATAAAGCACTTTGATCTTTTTGAGTCGTTTTACGATTTATTATGTATCTTTTTAAGATTAACATTTAATTAAATTTTCCCTTATTTTTATTTACTAATTTTGACTTAGGTTCGTTTTTGAAAAAATAAACACATGTGGATTTAATATTTGTTCTTTGAAAAATCCATGGGTAGAAAGAAAATATATTTTTAGCTATATGATTTATGTGAGTGTGGTGGAACGTTTTCTTCTTGCTCCTTCCCCTTATTTTAATTTTACATATGTTTGACACTAAAAAAATATACTATGTTGTAAATAAATATAAAAAATTAAGGGTGAGTTTTGATGAGGCTTAAGCAGTGTGAGCACACAATTTTGAAACTGAAGAAAAGAAAATGATTATGAATTGTCATTTGAAGGTATTTTCTTGGAAATATTATGATCAGACACGGGATCATCTGTTATAACATACAATCTATTGAGTAGTCATTTATTTTACTGAGAGTTGGAATTATAGACTTTTATAATGTTTGAATACATAAGAATTGTCGTGAGATGATGTATCCAAAATCATTAAAACTTTGTTTTTCAAAAAGCTCCCCCTCAAACATTGACTCATTTTGAAAATGACACCAAATGTAGAAGAATTATCTTGTAAAACTTTATAATATGGAACATTAACTTGCTCCCTCTCAATTTTACATATGTTTGACACCAAAAAAATGATACCAAGTTGTAGAAGGAATATAAAATTGAGTGTTAGCATTGTTGAGCACACAATTTTGAAAGATTATGAATTGTCATTGAGAAATTCTTGAAAAATTGTGTTCAACTTTTTGAAAAACCAAATGTTAGAAGACTTATCTTCTAACTTTAAGGATAAGTGCACTGAAATGTACACTCTCCTTTGTCATTCGGGTCCGAGTTGCAATCTGAGAGCAATTACAAGTCATAAAGAAAAATAGAAATGACATGTTTTGAAAGCATTTGAAACTCCTGTTCGAACTTCATTTACACGCCCGTGTCGATGTTAATCAACATTTCTAGGCACGTAAATGTTATCAATTCCAAGAGACAAGTCGAGAAGATTCTTTTTGTGAAACATTTTCTGATTTTTTGATTTTGTATTTTCTTTTTGAAATTTTATATTTTCGTATTTGTTTTTATATGTTTTATATTTTTGTATTTTTTTTTCATAAATATGTACATGTCGATGTTTGATGGAATATCAAGCAGATTCATTTGTCAGAACCTCCAGTTCTGCTGGAGTCAAACATCTCATACCAATTCGTCTGACAAGATACTGAAACCTATCTTCGGGTAAGGCTTTAGTAAACATATCAGCTAATTGGTATTCAGTTCTGACAAAGTACAATTCAATTATACCGTTTTCAACCTGTTCCTTGATGAAATGATATCGAGTATGGATGTGCTTGGTACGGGAGTGCTGCACGGGGTTGCATGAGATTGCTATGGCTGACTGAGAGTCGCAGTACAATGGTATTTTGTTGTAGTTGAAGCCATAATCTTTAAGCTGTGTCCTCATCCACATTACTTGAGCACAACTTGCAGATAACGCCACGTATTCAGCCTCTGCTGATGACATTGCAGTGCAATCTTGCTTCTTTGACATCCAGCTGACTAACTTATCACCTAGGAATTGTATTCCTCCAGAAGTGCTTTTGCGTGTATCAAGGCATCCGGCATGGTCGGCATCTGAAAAAGCTGTTAGTTCAAAGCCAGAATCCTTCGGATACCAGAGTCCCATGTTAATGGTACCCCTTAAGTATCGAAAGATCCTCTTAACCTCTTTGAGGTGTTTTTCAGTCGGTCTTGCTTGATAACGTGCACAGTAGCATACTGCTTGCACTATGTCTGGTCTACTAGATGTCAGATACATGAGTGACCTAATTTTACTACGGTAGTCATTTTGGTCTATGAGTTTTCTACTCAAGTCTGCATCAAGTTTAGGTTTTATAGCCAATGGTGTACTAATGCATTCACTATTGTCCATACCATGTTTCTTTAGGATTTCTAAAGTGTACTTGGCCTGATTGATAAAGATACCTCTTGGGGATTGGTGGATCTTAAGTCCTAAAAAGAATTTCATCTCCCCCATTAAGGACATTTCAAATCTATTGTGCATTAGTTTTCAAATCGTTTAGAAAATTTAGGGTTTGTAGACCCAAAAATGATGTCATCGACGTAAATTTGTACAAGTAGAATGTCCTCCCTATATCTTCTCGTGAATAGAGTAGGGTCAATGGTACCTTTAGTGAAGCCTTTGGACATCAGGAAAGTTGAGAGTTCATCATACCATGCTCTTGGAGCTTGTTTCAATCCATATAGAGCTTTCCTTAGACGGTAAACCTTTTCTGGATGGTCAAGATCAACGAGCCCGTCTGGTTGTGCAACATAAACCTCCTCCTTCAGTGGACCATTAAGAAATGTCGTTTTCACGTCCATCTGGTAGATTGGAAAAGACTTATGTGCAGCATATGCGACGAATATTCGAACAGCTTCCAAGCGAGCAACTGTAGCGAAAGATTCCTCGAAATCAATACCCTCTTCTTGAGCATAACCCTTAGCTACAAGTCGTGCCTTGTTGCGAATTACAATTTGATCTTTATCCTTTTTGTTCTTCCATAACCACTTTAGCTTGATTACGTTCTTGCCAAAAGGTTTTTCAACGAGTTCCCAGACTGCGAGTTTGTCAAACCGATGAAGCTCTTCTTGCATCGCCTCAATCTATGCGGAATCAGCCATTGCTTCCTTAATGTTTTTTGGTTCAGCAGTACTCACGGTGAGCGCGAA
>BQNB010126337.1:1931-19618 GCA_026074375.1 Tanacetum coccineum
CTTTTCTAAACTCTTGATTCTTTAATTCCCCTCGATGAACGCTTAGCTACTTTTCGAGGTAATTAGTCAAGGGGGATTGAGATTCTTAGTTTTCTAAGTGCTTACTTATAGCATTGCGTGAGGACACGACAATATCTTAGTATGGGGGATTTTGGTATGTGTTTAATTACACATACCTTTGACCACTAAAAATGGACTTAAATGACCAAAAACGTACCAAAAATACATTATTTTTGTATGTTTTACATTTGTAGTGTGCAGGTAATAAATATCCAAGAAAAGGACAAAATCGAAGCCAAAACAACAAAACCGAGCACGAGAACGGAAAGACCGTGAGAAGTAAAAAAGACAGAATCAAAGTCAACAAAAAAGTCAAGGTCAAAGTCAACCCGAGAAGTGGCATTGGAAAAAGCATCAAAAACCGAACTCGAAAACTTAAATTGTTAAAAGTGGGCCCACCCATACCCACCTAGTAGGCCCGGGTCAGCCCACTTATATGTTACAAACATTATAAACTCCAAAAAAGCCCAAGTCTATCTTTTATACATACCGGCCCAAACAAGCCCAATCCAATCCCCCTTATAACTCCTGTTAACACAACCTCCCTTTTTATCCTTTACACTGTTAGTCCTTTAAGGACTAACGGTGCAAACACCAATATAACTTCAAGGGCCAAAGATGCAAAGTGGAAGGACTATGATTGAAATAGTTATATACACCCTCAGGGACCAAACTTGCCCATTTCCCAAACTTTTAAAAACAGCGCGAACACTGTTTATCTCCCGTACACACTGAGTGTGTCCTGTCCTTACTACCCGCCAAAATGAACAAACACTGTTCCCCTTTCTTCTCCCCTTTCTCTACCCACACCTTATCCTACCTCATGACACCTTGGCAATCCTTAGCATTTCCATTCGTCCAAGGAACATGACAAGAAATGAAGGGCTATGATCTTAAGACTTGGGCACTACTCATTTTGGATGGCCAAGATTGCTCTTTGAAGGCTCTCACACAACAAACACACCCGCAGGAGCTCTCACAAAGAAAGCACACATCTAGAACCTTCAATGGCTTAGTATAAATAGAGCTCATTTGTAAGCCCTTGGGGCAGTTAGTTTTTTTTAGTTTTTATCTAGTGTAGCTTAGTGTAATTTTTAGTGAAATTTTTAGTTAATGTAATTTTTAAGCTTATCATTTTTAATTCATGTAATCTTCTATTTCAAAGCATTGTAATTCAGTTTTATTAATGAAATTTGCAATTCACTTTTAATCTTGTGTTTAAATCTGTTTTTACTTAATGTGTAATAAGTAAAATGGTTTGATAAAGCTCAATAAGTTCTCAATAAGCTGTCATTTAAACTCTTAAGCTAGCTACACTCTCATTTAAGCTTTTAAAGCTTAAATGAGCTTATTATCATTCAAAATCTCTAATCAAATTACCACAGCTTTAATAAGGAAGGGAAGCCAGTAATGGATGGGCTTCCAAGACCACACCAGCTTATTCTAGGATAAGCTGGAGCTTGTTGATAGCTCATAAGAGCATTTGATAAGCCTTGTTTAGAGCAAAGGCTATTGTAAGTTCTCAAATTCCTTTTTATAGCTTAATTTTGAATTTCAGCTTATTACTGCTTATTTACTGCTTATTATTGCTTAGTTTAGTTTATTAATGCTTATTATAGTTGACAAATGCTTAACATGCTTAATAGTTAGTATTAATCTTAGTTTTCTAGTTTTAGTATAAAATAGTTAAAAAAACCAAAAAAATAGTAGCTTAGTAGTTAGCTTATTGTTCTGGCTTATTTGCTTGTTTAAATTAGCTCATTAAGTCTGTTTTTATCTTGTCACTATCTGGTATTAAGGATTTTTAGCTTGGATCTGAAATTTATAAGCTGAAAATGAGGTTTAGAAGTTTAAAGGGGTGTTTGGCACAAGGCAGTACTAACTAAGTTAGTACTGCCAAAGGCTACTAGGTCCTTTGATTAACTTTGAACATCATTATTAAAGGTTTATAGAGTTAAGATCTAAGTTCTTAATAGGTTAAATAAGTTTTTATCAAGATTAGTGAGTAGTTTTTAAAATCTGTTAGTATAAGTTCATGTCCTGTTGAATTTTAAGCTCAAGTCCTTTCCAGCTTTTGTAATTGCTCTTTTTGCTCTTAGTTAAGTATGAAATAGGAGTAGTAATAGAGTTTGTAAGTATGCTTTTATAGGTTTTAGGTTTTATGGTCAATTGCATCAGCATAGAAATAAGCTAAAACAACCATTTTTAAGCTTAATTTTCAGAGGGTAAAAGTAGTTTTTAGGTTTTGATTTTTGGTGCACAAGTAGATTTTAGGACAAATTAGTTATATTAGGGCTTATTTTAGTTTAAAAATCTTATTTGAATATATGTTTTTGATCTGCAATTTAGTTTTTTGTCTTTTCATTTAAAAACCAAAAGTAAGGTAAAACTGCATAAGCAGCTTTTTAATTAAGCTTTTTAAGTGCTTATTTGAATTTCAAAATGCATTTTGTTTGTAGTTTTAAGTAGCTTTTTAACTAGTCTTTAAGATGGTATAAGCTAGAAAGCCATAAGGTTCCATTTTCTTAGTTGAAAATAAGCTCAAAAAGTGCTTAACAGCCTGTTTGGCAAACAATTTTAGTATAAGTGTTTTTTAGGATTTTCAGCTTATGGCTTATCCATTTTGCTTATTTCTTGTTTCAATTTGTTTATTAGGTTAGTTTTAGTATAATGGTAGCTTAATTAGCTTAGGTGTTAGCTTATTTTAACTTATTTGTTTTCTTAAATTTTGTTAAAAAAGCCAAAAAAGTTAAGTGTTTTCTGTCATCATATTAAGCTGGTTTCGAGCTTATTCATAAGTTTTCACAAAAAGTTTCTTTTATAAAAAATGTTCCTTATAAGCTGTTTTATAACTTTGCTTTTTAAAGTTTTTGCAAAAAAATAAAAAGGGAAGAGGGGAAATCCAGGGTGAGCAAGGCTCGAACCCTGGACCTCAACCCTCCTCAACCTTTATAAACACCTCAACACACACACCACTAACCAACTCGCCCTTGGGACTTTTACGTCCAAGTTTGCAAACAAATTGAATTTAACCTCTTTTTGGCTTATTATTTCTATAAGCACTTCGTGTGCTTTTAAGCTTTTTTCTGGCTTATTTGTTTAAGTTCACTTTGAGCTTTTATTTTTCTTGCATTCTTCACAGTTCAAGGTATTTTTATAATTTTTCTTAGATTTTTAAATTTAAGTTTAGTATTTTTCTTGAATTAATTTAGTTTAAAACTTTGAAAAATCATAAAAAATAGAAAAATAATCAAAAAAAATTTTTTTTATAAAATCTTCTTTTATCAGATAGAACTTAGGAAAATTAGATTTGCTTTCGTAGGGTTAAAATTGCAAAATTTGATTTTTTAAAGAACGGGAACGGGATTTGATTCCCGCTCTTATTTTCTTCGTTTTTTTTACTTTACGCACCCTCGGTTTAGGATTTCCTTAGCTTTTCCTTACAAGTTAGTAATTAGGATTAGGAAAAGTTTTTAAAAAATCATTTTAGGTTTAATTTTAGATAATTTAGATTTTAATTGTCGCGTTTCTTTAATTCCCATTTACGTTTTAATGCTTATGTGTTTAATTTTCATTTCTTGTTTTCGTGCATTTATCTACTTGTCATTTATATTTAGTAGGATTTAGAAAACCCAAATCAAAAATCTTTAAAACCATTCAAAACGCGCGATCACAGACTTAACCAATTCTCAATTCGCACTTCGTCGAGGGAAAACGACCTGGAAGGTTTTTGAGACAACTTTGGTTAAAAGTTTGTTTCTTGAACCCGGCGAAAAATACTTACTATACTATAATTGTCCAATCCTTATATACTTATATATTATATTATATAGAGTGTGTTCGGAGATGGATCAACAAGCTTTCAAAAAGGTTCAGCGAAATATTGATAATATCAGATATATTGTTGAAAATAACTGAAAAAGCGACTTTAAGATAGCTGGTGTAATCTGATTGAAAACGAGATAAAAGTTCTTATTAAAGAAATTTTAATTCCAGTTGCTCAAGCTGCTTGCAAAAATGCTTTAGATTTTGATAACTCTCTCAACTAAGAAATGCGTGAAGATTTGAAATATGTTGAATATCTTGAAAAAGAAGTTGAATATCTTGAAAAAGAAGTTGCTTTTCTTAAAGATAAGTTTAAAATGGAAAGGTAAAAGTTTTGAAATCAAATGATCTACTATTTCAAGAATGCTTTCATAAAGATTTTGTGTGTGATTCTCCGTTCTTACGATATTGATCAGTTTACGGATTTAATTTATCAGTTAGGAGAGAAAATAGATCAATGAAAACGTCTTGAGACTGACTTTCTAAGAGACATGAACAGGTCCTGACAAATATTTTGCAAATCTAAAACAACATTGTATTAATCATGAACTTTCTTTGCAACATGCAAAAGAAAATAATGTTTGTAAAAACTCTTGGGAAAAGCAATTTCTGACATCAGTGAGTAAAGAGAGAGTTTGGAAAAATCAAAATGATTCCCGGATTGCTGAACTCAACTGTAAAACGCTTGAAATAAATCATTTGAAAACTCAGTTACAAGAAAAGATGTGACAACCATGACTTGAGCAGGTTAGTCAAACCGTTAGTGTTGACTTATGTATCTGTTTCAATGTATGGGTTATGTGTTATTTGTGCTAATATGTATTTATATGTGTTTATGTGGGATATTTAAGATTGGATAATCAATCCATTGAGCGTGATCGTCTCAATGGGATTAGATTTATGTTGGATTTTGTGGAGTTCATTTCGTTCACTTTTAGTGACAAGGAAATGATTTCGGTTATTGAAGCGGTTTCGCGTTAATTGTGTAAGTAATTATACGTATATGTATTTTTGTGTTAGTAATATTAGGATAAGATTAGGTTCTAGTAGTTAGAATATAAAAGAAATGAAATTTCTATTTTTGGAATGTTAGGTTTAATAAAAATGAAAAGTTAATTATTTTTAAAAGTCTAGTAAATTGCGCTTACGTAAAAAGATATGCGCAAATAAGCTTAGATTTTTGTAAAAAATTAATGTAATGTTAATAATTAAGTAATTAATTAATAAATAAAATAAAAAATAAAATATATAAATATATATATAATAATATATAAATAATATATAAATAAATTTTAAACTACTATATATATATATATATCTAATGAAATCGGCAGGCCAAAAAAGATAAAGAAGAAAAAAAAACAAATCTTACACTAATTAAAATTGGTAAAGATATATAACCTCAACGCTTTTTTTGTAAACGGCTATAAACCAAAAACACCTTCTTCCCCCTTGTATTTTAATGTCCCACCGAATTTTATCAAAGAGGAAGAAGAAATTTTTTTTTTATCAAGTTTGGTGATTTTTGTGTTCAAGATTCAAAGATTTAAGGTATAAATTATAATCCTTTGAGTTAATTATCATTAAAAACATATAATAATTATTATGAAGGATAATTAGGGTTTTATAACATCTGTAATTAATGATATAATAAACATGTTATAATGATTAGGGTTTAATTATGATCATATGGGTGTATTCGTTAGGGTTTAGATCGCGTTAGAATTTGATTTAGATTGGGGCAGAATTTAGGGCTGTATTGTTTGGCTGGTATATCAATGATGGTAATAGCCTTTGTCAAGTTTCCGGTACCTATGATGTAGCTCAGAGAGTCTAGTTTCCAGAACATCCGGCCTCGAAGGTTTTTGAGGTAGGGAAGTCATTCAAACATTGGTTGCAAGAAAAGTTGTCAAAGCAGTAAATACGGGTCAGATTTAGGTCAGATTATGAGGTATAAAACCCTCACTTAAAATTCTAATTTAGCTTAGACCTTCTATAAGAGTTTAGTTCTATGTGTCTATTAGAAATCCCCCAAAGGAGAGCTTCTGATTTGGAGTCTAAGTATGGTTTTTAGGTCCAAACGTTTTAGTGTGCAAACAGATCCGAATCGGGACTGTTTGAAGTTTGATTTTCTTAGGAGTACTTGTGCATGTAAATGGCTCTTGGGAATCATGAGGTAGTTAATATACTCATAAATAAACATAGGTGATTTTTGGTATGAATTATGGAGGTCAGTAAGTAGAGGTTTTGAGTACGTTAAGTCACGTTAAAATTCTGCAGTTTTGAACAAATTGTGACTAACTAGTAAAACTTGTTAACGTAGTGGTTAAAGTTGGGTATGGTGTCGGGGTGACCCATGGGGTTAATAGAACACCTTAGACATCCATCATATGATTGTTACATGTGCATTAAACGTTTGGCTTAGTAGCGTGTAACACGAGTTATTTTGTTGTTTAGATTTGTGCTAGTTGTTTGTGAAGCTTTTTGTTGGAATCTTTTGGAAAGCTAAGCAAAGGTGAGTTTTATAGCCCATTTTTCTCATGTTAGTTTGGGGTAAGAATGATGCTTGTTGTCGTCTTAAAATGTTTTTAAGCTTGCTGTGGTTATGTGTATTGGATCGTGGGCACGTTCCGTCCCGTTGCGTTATGATATGATATGTTTGGTATTATGGATCCCAATATGCAAAATGAGGTTTGGCGGTGATAAGACTGCGTGAGCTAATATGAGGCCATGTAGCGCACATATGAATTTGGTATGATTGTGGATCGTGGGCACGTTCCGTCCCGTTGTGGTTAATTGGTGTCATGAATTGTTTTGGTAATTGCAGCAGCTAATTGAAAGTTTATTTTGGGATATTGTTGTATGTCGTAAACCTATGATTCTCGCTCAACTTTATGTTGACGTTTTAAGCATCATTTTCAGGTGAGCTTAATGGTGCTAAGATAGAGCGAAGTGGCTAGAAGAGACCGTAGGTTGCTTGGAGTTTCTTTATGCTTTCTGTTTGAATAAATGCGTTTGCATGAATGGTTTGGATTATATTTTGCATGTCATTTATTGACGAGACCTCTTTCTCATTAATAAAGACACCATTAGGTTTTAGGTATTGTTATGACACTTTGTGTCTTTGCTTTACTTTAGTTTTCATTTTAGTATTCTTTATATAGACACCATTTGTTGTGATGATATCCATTCTTTTTTACGCCTCGCATTTCCGCCTTGGCGGGGTGTGACGGATTAGTATCAGAGCCTTTGGTTATAGAGAAGTAGGTGGTTGAGCCTAGACTATAACCTATGAGTCCTTCATGTAGATGAATTTAGGGCATAAGTGTTTAATGCTATAACTGCTATGCTTCCCCTCTATTTATGCATAGCTTATATATCTAGTATTTTGCTAAGTTATCATTTTAGTTATTTTGCCTACCATTATTGGATATGATATGTATTACTTTCTTAGTATTTTAGCTATGTTTTTCCCCCACCCGTAAGAAGTCTCGTTGGGGAACCGTTTTTCCAACTGGACTTAAGCGTTATAAGGAGCCTCTTGTGGAACCGAAGGAGATAAGATAGTTGATCGTTTGTCGAATTTGCGTAATAGGGTTAGACCCGCGGAGTCGGGTGATTCTTGCGGAGGCAAAATTAAACCCAAGCGAGGCCCAGCATAAGTTTATCCCGTCCTTTACCCCGTCATGTTGTTATTGATTATTTCTTTCAGATATTTCGTATTTTGGGAATTGTTGCGAGATTTTCGTTCCTTTATGTCGTTTCGATTTAAATTTGATATAAGTAAGTAGTTATTTGATGAACCATCATTTATGTGTTAAGTTAGAGTGGTTTAAGATGTGCAATGTGATATATGTGCTTATATGTGAATTATGATTGATATGGGTAATCTTGGAAGTAAGTACACGTGTGAAAGGAGGCACTTATAATTATGGTGGCCAACATAATTATAAATGCATCCCACACGTAGACTTGTGACCATGATTGCATTTATTTATGTTTGAATGTAAGGTGGTAGTGTAATATGTTTTTTTTATTGATATGTGTATTCGTGATAAGGATGATGGTATGGGTAGAGAATTATTCTCTTACCCTAATTGGATGATATGTTAAAGTTAAGTTGTATAGATAGTAAGTTTCCTTTCTATCCACTATTTGCGGATACCTAGTATTGCTATTATAGAGGTTGTTCGTTTGATCGATTGTTTGTTCGGATTTCCTAAGTCCAAGCTTAGCATCCCTACATCGTACTTTGTTAGTAAGAATACCTGATTTTCCTATTCGACGTCTCAATGTATATTGGTTGTTCGGAATCTGCTTTTTCGGATATAGCCGCGTTTCGTTAGTTCTTCCATTGCATTGATTACTCGTATGAGTACCAAAGGTTTCTTTTAAGCACTAATTGTTCCTAACATATTAGTGTGGATCATTACTCCCTTCTTTGTATATTCCTTGGTTTTCGTAACCCGTTGGCGACATGTTAGTATCGATGTTTTTAGGTTTGCTCTGTTGATCGTTATTTTGGATAAGACCTTACGTTTTCTTTTGGTTACGTAACATCTTGCATGAGTTTTATTGTACGAGTTCGTTTGATTTTATTTTGAGTATATGGTGCCTGGTATTTTCTTTCGTTTTCAAACAATAGAATTATGTTAGAGTCTGTACGGTGTTTTACGATCCATGTTGGTATTATTGTGTCATTTGTTTGAGTAACATATTTCATAACTGATGTCTAATTATAAAAACTCTTTGGAAGTATTGTGTTAGTGTTTGAGAAAAACTGTGTTTAAAATGATCTTTGTAAAAGGAATATGTTTAAATGGTCTATACAAATAGGATATGAAAATTTTTAAGTGGTTTAATAAATTTTATTTTATTATAAAAAGCTTGTTTAAAGTGATTCATAGTGGTAAGGTACGATACACCATTAGATAACCATCTCTAGATTTTTTTTATGACAACCAGAATAAATTTTTCAAAGATTACATTTAAGACAATTTTATTATTATTTAAAATGATTTCTTTTACTTAAAGTGACTTTCTTAATTTCAATTGATTTTTATAAAAACATTATTTAATTTGGTCTTTCGAGTAAAGTCGATAATTGGTATAATAATTTCCGTCTTTCGTATTGAGATTTTTTTTATGTGTTCATTTGTCGTGGTACGTCTGTTGATTTTCTTTCGTTGCGTTTTCACTCGGTGCATATACGTATCCTTTCTTTCAAATGATTCTTATGTCATTTGATCCACGTCTACTTGCATATGTGGAATCTCCTATATGCATTCTAGCCTTTGACTCGATATTCGTTTGTTATCCTATTTGATTGTTCGTAACCCTTGGAGTTCGTTGATACCGTTGAGTTGTGGAAGCTTTGATGTGCTTGTGGGAATGGACCTGTTGTCCAAGAGGAAGTTTGGGATAGTATGTCATGAGAAGGTGGTTAGGATACCGTTAGAAGGTGATGAGATACTTCAGGTTCATGGTGAACTTACTCAAGGAGTCGTGAAAACCTTAATGAACACAAAGGTAAATGAGCCAAAATTAAGTGATATTTCCGTCGTACGAGATTTTATTGATGTGTTTCCGGAAATGCAAGAATTGTCTGAACAACTTCGAGAGTTGAAAGACAAGGGTTTCATACGACCTAGTCATTTTCCGAGAGGAGCACCTGTGTTATTTATGAAGAAGAGGTCGGGTTCTTTTTCGCAATGTGTATTGATCATAGGGAGTTTTGAACAAATTAACTGTTTAAAAACCGTTCTTAAATCCCTAGGATTGATGACCGTGTTGATCAGTACGAGCGAGCTGTGTCTTTCTTAAGATTGGATTTTCGGTCAGGTTTCATCAGCTATGGGTTGCATGGGGATGCCATTCTCCAAAGACATCATTTGAACGAGAGACGGACATTTTGTGTCTACGGGTTATGCTTTTGGGTCAAAACCAAGCACAGCTGGTTTTCATTGGGACTAATGAACCTGGGGTTGGTTTGCAAACCGTACTTAGGTAGGTTTGTTATCGTATTCATTAATGACATTCTTATAACAACTCAGTATTTTCATCAATGTAATATCCATCTATTAAATTAGATGCAATGTAACATCTATATATACCACCTTTTTACAGGGAATTTTTTGCTTTATTCTATTATGTAACGTAGTTTACATAACTAAAGTAAACGAGCTCACGCAACAACCAATGCCATCTATATCTTATATCATGTAAACATCCTAATATGTCAAGTCTATGTCCTAATATCATTTTTACCAAATACATTATCTATTTAACATGCCATTTACAACGTTATTTCAAAACAAGCATTAAACGTTAATGTTTATATCAAAACCTTAATAAATTGAATGTGCAAGCCTTCAAGCATGTGTACAAGTATACAATTCAAACATTTTGAAATTAATTTCCCTCCAAGTCATATGTAAAAAACTCATAAAGACTCAATGTTACAAATCATGATGCACAAATTCAAGCTATACTCATTTTCCCTCCATTTTCATTTCTAATTTCTTACCACCACTTTAGGACAAGGGAAACAATTACTAAAGGCTATAACTTCTAAACCTTTAACCTTAAACCTAAATATCCTAAACCCTATCTAAAACCCTACCCTAAACAAAACCCTAAACTAGTTCTTATCCCTAATTCGAAACAACTTTACTTTAAACTTATCCTAACCCTAATCTTACATAACCTTAATCCTTAAACCCTTATCCTAACCTTAATCCTAAACCTATACTATCCTTTATCCTAAACCCTAATCACGTCTTAAATACTAAAACCCTAACTCGAAACAAAAACCAACCCGACACCCTTTTTCTTTCATTTTTAACCCATTTACAACTAAGCTAGCTCCTTAACACCACCATGACCTCACCACCATGTCATCTAGCAGCTATACAACCACCTCCATCACCTCTTGTAAGGCTGACTACCACCACTTGCACTCCAAAACCCTCGTCACCCTTTATACACAAACCCCTCCACATCTTCCATCACTCAAAGCTAACTCTAGCCTTCCTAATACCCTATAGCCTTCTTAGTCACTACCTACAAGCTCTGGCCTCTACTTAAGTATTCTTGTGCACCAAGGGTGTTTCGTAGCCCTATTAATGCCGAAACACAACATCTTTCAATACACACCTCAAAAATTCATATACAAACAAATGAAGTTTTTAAACCTGACCCAATGGTAGATAAAGATAGGAAGAAACTCAGCAAATTTGAAGCCAAGAATCAAGAGAAGGAAGCCCTTGAAGTCATTTCTAGGCATACGAACCAAAAACCCCTTATTCGACCCATTTTTAAGCTCAAGTAAGGCTATACTTGTTTCAATAAGCTCATTTCTGGTTTGAAAAACTTTAATTAGATTATTAATTCATTATATAAACTCTTTTCTAAGCTCTTGAATCTCAAACCCATTCGGTTTTGGTTTTCCTAAACCATACGCACCCATTTTATATTTTTAAGCTCATACGCCCTTTCATAAGCTATAAGCTCATAAAATCTACTTATTTTAGCTAAATCTAATAAGCCATAAGCTGCAAAACTCTTTTGGATTTCAAAAATATCATTATTATGGTTTTTGGACTTGTTTTGCAACTAAAATTCATGCAAGGGGGATATATTGTAATATATTTTGAAATTATAACTAGGAGGGACTGAATATGTAATATTACTAAGTTATAGCTATGAGGGGCTGTGTTGCCAAGTTTTAAAGCTCAAGGTTTAAATTTTTATGTACATTTTTATATAAGGACTAACGTTGTAAAATTATATAATCAAGGGTATATATTGCCATTTTTGCTCTTAAAAATATAAATTATATTATCTTTTATTTAAATTATTAAATATATTATATAAATATTATTCAGGATTGATTTTATGAAAAACACGACCACATTTAACGTTATTAATCATCGATCGATGCATTATTAAACAATTAACGGTTATATATTACGTATATTTATCTCGACTAGCTTTTGAAGGAAAACTTAAAAATTATGACGTATCACATTACTAGGGCAAGCTTCATGTAGGGGTTTTTATTTAGGTATACGTTTTGACGAGTTTGCTGGATTTACGATTTAAAGTGTCCTGGCTCCTCAAACGTTTACTACATGACCTCTGAATTATGATGGCCCGAATAGTGATACAATACTTCCATAATTAATAAATCAAATGTTAAACTTCATAGAGTTTTGAAAGATAAACAATCAAACTAAGACTTGACATATTACCCCAGGTTGCGTGACGAATCCGTTACTTTTATTTCATATACTTTTGCGCCATAATCAGATTCTTGTTAGTTGAGTTCATTGACTCGCATTTTAAATCTTTGAACTCAGTTCATAAACCCGCCATGGGGGATAATGCTAAAAACCTATGAATTACAAGTTTTTTTTCCCAATGTATGCTATCCTGATGCATTATTGCCTAAGTCTCCTACTTTTGCCATTACAGACCCCACAATCATGTGAATACCGTTCTTAATTACTCTTTGGAGTAAGCGCGAATGCTGTGAATAGATCTATTTGGGACTGAACTCCCCCATTGGTATACCTATACTTTTGGTAACCAAACGCACTTCATTTGAATATCTATGTGGGTGTTTGGCAAAGGCACCCGTTGGGGCAACTACTTGTGATTATTGATTATCTCAAGGCTTCGGTGTCATGAGCTTAGGGCAATAATACTGTTTTCTATGATAATTGTATCTACATTGCAATTATTACTATTATGGGTGTATAACAACGTAACCCACTGTTATGATGACTTGTATTCAAACTATTTATCATAAACCTATGAATTTCACTCAACCATTGTGTTGATCTTTTTAGCATGTTTATCTTAGGTAATTGAGCAACTTATGGCACGGAGTGGCACGGACTTGAAGATGGCTAAACTGTTATCATTTAAACTTTATGTTTCTAGATTTTGGGACCTCTCTTTTTGTAAAACTCTGATGAATAAATGAATGATAACTAAATTTTCCAAAAACATCTCTTTGTGAGTCGTTTTCTATGATTATGACTGTTGTACTATAAAGTAATACCCCAAATTAGCTTCATGCATATATTTGTCAAAATGGGGGTGATAAAGATGGTATCAAGTAGCCACAGGTTTATAGCGAACAAGGCTTGAAACCTTACTATAACTTACTTTTCTCTTTTTCCATCCAAAGAAAGTCCTCCGTGCCACTCATTTCTCGGAATTAGTATTCGTAAAGATACATAAATATTATATTATTATTATAAAAACTTATGTTATTTACCGTCTGGGTTGTTAACAGGAGTAATTTCACTCCCCAACCACCCTACTTCCAATATTGAGGATGCTTTTTCCTCTAACTTTCCGGACTACATCTCAGCTTCCCCGGACTATTCCCCAGCTTCACCAGGAAATACTTATTCTAGCTCTTTAAATAACACATTTGGTTTAGTTCCAATAGCTTCACCAACTCCTTCACTTTTTCATGATGACCCCTATATGAAGGTCATGCAAGCATATTATGCTAAAGAATCACCTGTTCCACCGCTAACTATTGTGCCTCCATCTCCAATGCTGTCACCAATGTTTAATCCTTAAGAATTCTTTCTTCCTGAGGAATTATTGCCACCTAAAAAATGAGGCCGTGACCAATCATCCTCCTCTACTTCTGCTCTACCTCAAGTATTTAAGATGGGAGAAAGCTCTCGTAAGACAAGTTTAGAACGTCACGAGGAAAAAATTAAGGAAATTTTAGATCACCTAGATAAGCTCTCTCTTGACCGCATTGAGTACATGGAAGACAAAATAGAAGGTCTTGGAAAAGGTCAGGTGATCATACAACAAGATTTGGACATTTGGAAAACTAACTCCAAGAGGCTTCGTACTCAAAATTGCTAGACTTCAAATAGAAAAGCAAATGGGAAATAACAACATGATTTGCTTTGCTCGCTTCAGGATTGCTAAATCTAGAAGAAATCATCAAAGATATCCAGGTTCGCCACCAAGCATATAAGGAAAGTTCTTTCTGGATGCCTCTATGAACATAAGAACAGACAGGATTAGGACCATCGGGAACTCTTGATTAGATTACTTGTTCTAGTTTTGTTAGAACCTAGACACGGGATGTGTGGTTTTAAATACAACACTTGTAAATTTTGACTAATGTACAGTATAAAGGCAAGTTGTTCATGATATAATATAATGGTGATCCCGTTGTACTTCATTGCTTCATACTCATCCTATGTCCTATATTACATCTCCGTCTTCATCATTAGGATCTTCATTACCCGTTAAATTAACTAACTACCATCTCTAGACTATCCTTTTGATAAGTTTATCTCCACAAAGTTAGATATCATTATGAATCTTACCGTAATCCCTAGAAAATGAACTAATAAGTCTGATGCTTGTTAGAATTCATATCAAATAGTATTATGATTCCGTATGGTGATAATGTTAATTTTTAAACTTTTAAGCATTTTAAGAAAATACCTTATGATATCATTCCTTTACATGGTGTTTATGTTGATAGAATGCCTCCCAAAAGGACGTCAACATCTGAAGCACCAGCCATGACTCAGGCTGCCATCAGGAAACTAGTTGCTGACAATGTTTGCGCAACTCTGGAAGGCAAAGTGCAACAGTGAAAATACTAACAATCCTAAAGAAACACCAGAATACTGGGAACTCTTTTGTAGCAAGAAAGGGGAAAATATAAAGATTTTCATAAGCTGTCAACCATTCTACTGTCAATGTTAAGGAAGGGGCAGTTGCGCCTCATCGCTGGTTTGAACATATTGAATCAATATTTTTCTCCGTCCTAGCAAGTTATGCTTTCCCTGTTGCCAGAGGAGGAAAACAAAGTGACATTTGCTACTGGTACCCTGACTGATGACCCTTATCCTGGTGGAATGCATACGCCCAACCTATTGGAATAAAACAAGCCAACAAGATCACCTGGACTGAATTGAAAAGGCTCTTAACAAATAAATATTGTCCTCGAACCGAAGTCAGGAAAATGGAAGATGAATTTTACAATCTGATGTAAAAGGAAATAATTTAAAAACTTACGTTTGAAGATTCCAGGAATTAGCAGGTCTTATGCACCAAAACATAGGTACCAATCACTGATAACTCATGGAAGTTTTCATCGGAGGATTACCCAAAAGTTTGAAGGAAATTTACCGGCCTCTAAGCTTCAACTTTTGAGGAAGCCTTACCATAACACAGGGTTGATGGGATTCAGGTAACAAAGCACATTCTATGCACGAATCATATTGAGGATCATAAATGAAAGTTTGATGATAGAAGGGAACTACCATAAACAACATCAAAAACTACCCCAATAATCACATCGACAAACTATCAAAAACAACCATAACAATCCGCGATAATTGAGTACCGCAAACAACAAATAAAAGCACAGGAAACTTCAGGTCTTATGCTGCCAACCCACTGAAACATTAGGTTTACTGGAAGCTTCCTTTGTGTAAGAAATGCATTTGCATATTACAGGCCCTTTTGCACTATCAAGAGTCAGACTTGAAACAAGAGTCTTTGGGTCATCTAACCAGGAAACCTGCAGAAAACAATAAGGACCAGCCACTGGGGAAGCAATCAGGCAACCAGTATCAGTAAATTTGTCATGCCTGTATAGTGAAGAAGGGCATTGCAATTATCAGTGCTCAAAGACAACAACAGTTGTCCACGACCTTGCGCTTAGGGAAAGAATGTTCATCGAGCCCTAAACGGTAGTTACGGGGTACGTTTCTTTTAATCCAACATCTAGCTAGAGTATTATTCGATTCCGGAGCATAAAGTTTTGTAATCCATATCTCTTGCTTCTATGCTTAATGTACCCACCAATTACACTAGACATCACTTATGATATTGAAATGGCAATGGAAACTTAGTAGGCACTAATACCAGTTATTCAGGGTGCAACTCTGATTCTGTTAAATCAAACTTTCGAAATTGATCTTTATGCCATTTAAACCGGTAGTAGTTTTGACGTCGTCTTTGTATGGGATGGTTATCCATGAATCATGCTAGAATTAATTTGTGACGAGGAGTCGTCCACATCCCAATTAACGGTGAAACTTTGAATCATCCGAGGTGATCAAAGTAAAACCTGACTAAGTCTCATATCTTGTATAAAAACCGAAAGGTATATATCCAGGGGATTGTCAAGTTTATAGCCCACGCCACTAGAAGAAGCGAGACGATAAACGACTGGAAGACATACCAGTAGTTAGAGAATTTCCAGAAGTTTTTCTTGAAGATCTACCTGGCCTACCCCCAGATCATCAAGTAGAATTCCTAATCGACTTAATTCCAAGAGCGGTGCCAGTGGCCTGAGCACCTTACAGATTAGCTCCTTCCGAAATGCAGGAACTATCGAACCAACTTCAAGAATTGGCAGACAGAGGTTTTATCTGACCAAGTACTTTGCCTTGGGGAGCTCCTGTCTTATTTGTTAAAAAGAAAGACGGATCTTTCAGGATGTGTATCGATTACGAGACTAAATTAAACTTTACTATAAAGAATCGTAGTTACCCATTACCAGGATCGGATGGACTTTTGGACCAATTTTTACGGTTCGAAGTGTTTACTCGAAAAAATCGAATTAGATCAGATTATCATCAACTGTGAGTAGGATTGAAAGACTATTCCAAAACTGCTTTCAGAACGAGGTACAGACACTATGAATTCCAAGTGATGCCATTTGGTTTAACTAATGCACCTGCTGTATTCATGGATCTCATGAACCGTGTGTGTAAACCATACTTGGATTATTTTTGATAGTGTTCCATGATGATATTCTATATATCTCGTAAAAAAGAAGAAACACGCAGATCATCTTGGTGAATAATCTTGGAATTACTTAGAAAAGAGAAATTATATGCCAAGTTCTCTAAGTGTGAATTCTGGATCAATATCGTACAATGTTCTTTGGACACTGGCACGTGATTGACAGTCAAGGAATTCACGTTGACCCCGCCAAGATTGAAGCAGTTAAGAATTAGGCATCTCCTACCACACCGATAGAAATACACCAATTCTTAGGACTCGCCGGCTACTATCAGAGATTTATCAAAGATTTTTCAAAGATTGCAAAGTCTTTAACTGAATTAACCTAGAAAAGCAAGAAGTATATCTGGGGAGAAAACCAAGAATTAGCCTTCCAACTGCTAAAACAAAAACTTTGTGAAGCTCTAATCTTAGCATTACCAGAAGGAAACGATGACTTTGTCATTTATTTTGATGCATCACATCAAGGTCTGGGACCGGTTTTAATGCAAAGAGAAAAAATTATTGCATATGCATCTCGACAACTTAAGCCTCATGAAGAGAACTATACCACACACGACCTCACATTAGGAGCAGTAGTGTTCACTCTTAAAATTTGGAGACACTATCTATATGGCACAAAGTGTACTGTGTTCACTGATCATAAAAGTCTTCAGCATATCCTTGATCAGAAAGAGTTGAACATGAGACAACGCCGTTGGTTATAATTGCTCACATATTATGATTGTAAGATTCGCTACCATCCTGGAAATGCAAATGTTGTAGCAGATGCCTTAAGCCAGAAAGAACAAATCAAACCACTTTGAGTTAGAGCATTAGTCATGACCCTTCACCTAAAATTACCATCGCAAATCCTCAAAGTCTAACCCAAGGCAATCAAGGAAGAGAACATCAAAGCTGAGAATCTACGAAGAATGGACAAAGCATTTGAAGTACGTCCTGATGGAACTCGATGTATCAAGAATTGAAGTTGGTTACCACTCTTTGGT
>BQNB010126338.1:0-19618 GCA_026074375.1 Tanacetum coccineum
GATTGTGTTTTTAGACTATACTTACTATATATATTTTATATTCTATTATATATATTATATATATATTTTAAGAACCAATCACGCGTCCTAACCGCACACTTAGTATATTTTATATATACTATTTTCCATTCGATCACATATTATTTCACTTTATTAAAATCTTTCTATTTTCGGTAAATTTCCCTTTTTTAGTAAGCCTCGACACAATATTATATTTATAATAATATTTATTCACCTCGTCGAACATTCGACGTTTAATTAGTTATTAATCTCTCATAATGATATCACATTTCGAATATTGCGAAAAGTTACTATTTTATACTTTCCATTTTTAGAATCGACCAAGGGTCTCAAAAATAGTTACTTACGATAGTATAGTAATCGATACATTTTTATTAATTGAAATCACCTTCACAACACGTGAACGTTTATTAAAGTCTTTGTTGACTTTTACGTTTGACTTTTATAAAATAGATTTATTTTCTATGTCTGACTCGACCAAAACGACCGACTAAATCACATTTTCACGACTCGGGTTCTAAAGAGAATTTATGCGGAACGATATTCCGAACAACTTTTTAGTTTCAGCCGAGACCCGAAACCTAACAGAAAATGACCAAAATGCCCCTACCAGTTTCAGCCGAAAAATATTACCAAAACGCATACCTGCGTTTGCGTTTTTGACCCGTTATAAAGCGTCTTTAATTCTAGAAAACCTCGCGGAAAGGTAAAACGTTATTTTGAACAACTTTCCAGTTTTGTCCGAGACTCGAAACTCGACCGAAATGGGCGAAAACGCACTCGCATCAGGTCTGATGCAGTGTATTAATTACCAAAAAGCCAGATTTTTGCCCCCGCCTTACGACCCGTTATCACTCGCTTTTAGACTTAAAGAACCTCGCGGGGAAGTAAAACGTTATTCCGAGCAACTTTCGTGTTTCGCCGGAAGGCCGAAACGGACTCGAAAGTGCTCAAAACGTGCTTTTAAATCGGAGACAGCAACCACTATTTTAACAAATGCTGGATTTTTATACCTCGAATATATATCTCGTTTTCGCTCTAACTTTTTCGTTATTAGGAGTTAGAAGCTCCGTTTTATATCGAAACGATCGTCTCGGAAAGCTTAATCATATTTCAAAGCCTAAAATCAGATTTTACGAAATCTCGATCCTCGTTTGGCGTGCCAAACTTTCTGCTCAAAACCCACTTGTTACAAATCACGCCAAAATCCGTTTTTGACCAACAAGCTCATCAAAACTACATTCAATATACCTTATAGTTTCATACTAATCTTACTTTACTATCAATATCACAATTTTCTATACGCCGCAAGTTTCAATCGATTTCACCACACATATACATATTTACATAAATCAAATCAAATGAATGAGATAATCGAAATAGACATAAAAATGAAGGCTCACTATGCTATATGGAGCAAAGTCGGAAAGCAAAAGTGTTCGTCTCGTTCCCTTGGGTCCTAGCCGCGGCTCACCACCAACAAGCCAACCCAAACCAAAACTCGAATCAACCCGAATAATAACCAATCAACAAAACCACTTCCTTGTGGCCTTTTGCTTGATTCGAACCAAGAAGGAAAAGAGAAACCAAACTACGACTTGGTTCCTACTTGATTCACATCATCATTTAAGTGATACTTGAATGTGTTAATGAGATCAAACTAGAAAAATGAATGGTTTGTGTGGGTTATAATATGCGGCCTAACCTCAAAGACAAAGAGAGAAAGAAAATGTTTTTGATATCATATTGTGTGTGTGGTGATGTTCGGCTGAAACCACAAGACAAATAGGAAGAGATAATGTTTTTGAACACTTTGCTTACTTGTGTTTATCTAAAAAAATATCTCACAAATATCTTGCAAATATCTTGTACCCACTTTTAATTAAACGCGAGCCTTAAACGCGAGCTACGGCCAAGGTCGAGGAACAAAGATGACACGGTTCATAAAATAATATTTTATGATCATAAAAATAATAATAAGGTGCGTCGTAAATTTTTACGATGCTCGAAACGATTAACGAACGCGCAGTCAAACGTCGACTCGCGAAACGTCAAAAATAAAAGTAATCAAATCTTTTCCAAATTTTTCATAATAAAATACGAAAATATCTATTATCGACAAATAAAATTTTAAATGTCGACGCTCGTTCACGGAAACTCGTAAAATAATATTTACGACATCAGGCACGCGATCGTCGTACAATGACCTAAAACACGGGGTGTTATATCAAGACTCAACACACATGGTGGATGCTTTAAAATTGTCTATGTCAAACCAGGTGAGTATGAGCTTTGGAGGATGAGGATGGAATAGTACATCTAGATGATTGATTATTCTCTATGGGAAGTCATTGAGAATGGTAATGCACCTCCAATAACAAAAGTTGTTGAAGGTGTTGAGACTACAATTGCTCCTATAACGACTGAAGAAAAGGCATAAAGGAGGTTAGAGTTGAAGGCAAGAAGCACTTTATTAATGGGCATCCCTAATGAACATCAATTGAAGTTTAACTCTATCAAAGATGCCAAGTCATTGCTGCAGGTTGTTGAGAAGAGGTTTAGAGGGAATCCTGCTATTGAAAAGACTCAGAGGAATCTTCTAAAGCAACAGTATGACAATTCTACTGCAACTAGCTGAGAGGTGTTAGATCAAACCTTTGATTGGCTTCAAAAGCTTATCAGTCAGTTGGAGATTCATGGTGAAAGTATCTCACAATAAGATGTGAATCAGAAGTTCTTAAGAAGTCTGTCACTAGAATGGAACACACATACCATTGTGTGGAGGAACAACGAACAAGCCTGAGATAGATACATTAAGCATGAATGATCTTTACAACAACCTGAAGATCTATGAACCAAAGGTCAAAGGGACATCAAGCTCAAGCACAAACACACAAAACATAGCCTGTTTGTCCTCAAACAGCACCAACAGCACAAATGAAGCAGTTAATATTGCTCATAGTGTTACAACTGCTAGCACTTAAGCTACTGCTGTTAACTCAACAACAATTGACAACTTGAGTGATGTTGTCATCTGTGCTTTCTTTGCAAGTCAACCAAACAGTCCACAACTTGACAATGAGGACTTGCAACAAATTAATCCTGATGATTTAGAAGAGATGGATTTAAGGTGGCAGATGGCTATGCTAACAATAAGGGCAAGGAGATTCTTGAAGAACACTAGAAGGAAGTTTTCTGTGAATGGTACTGAGACCATTGGGTTTGATAAGTCCAAGGTGGAGTGTTACAACTGCCACAAAAGGGGACACTTTGCAAGGGAGTGCAGGGCTCTAAGGAACCAAGAAAACAGGAATAAGGAGAACACAAGAAGGGTTGTGCCAGTGGAGATAACTACTTCTAATGCTTTGGTGTCTTGTGATGGTTCTGGTTATGATTGGAGTGATCAAGCAGAAGAAGGTCCAACTAACTTTGCACTCATGGCTTACTCTTCTACAAGTTCTAACTCTGAGGTATCTACTGATTCAAACTGTTCATCATCTTGTTTGGAAAATGTTAAAATTCTTAAAGAACAAAATGAACAACTGTTAAAAGACTTAAGGACATCTAAGTTAAATGCTATTGCTTATAAAACAGGTTTAGAGTCTGTAGAAGCAAGACTTCTAGTTTATAAGAAAAATGAGTCTGTTTATGAGAAGTAGCCATTACAGAGCTTAGGAGGAAGTTGGAACTGGCTCAAAAACAAAAAGATGAAATTCAGCTAACAGTAGAAAATTTTAAGAATTCATCTAAAAGCTTAAGCAAACTAATAGACTATCAGATAGTTGATAAGTGCAAAACAGGTTTAGGGTATAATGCTGTTCCACCTCCCTATACAGGAAACTTTATGCCTCCAAAACCTGATTTGTCATTCTCTGGTCTAGAAGAGTTTGTGAATGAGCCTATAGTTAGTAAGCCTACAGTTAAGAAGCCTGTAGTTGAGACTAGTGAAGCTAAGGCTAGTGCAGACAAGCCTAAGGTTGTTAGGAAGAACTTTGGTCCCCCACTTATTGAGTTTAGAATCAGAGTGTGAGGATGAAGCTAAGTCAAGCCTATGGATAGAGAAGAAAACTGTTAAACCTAGTTTTGCTAAAATAGAGTTTGTTAAATCTAAAAAGCAAGTAAAATCTCCTAGGAAAACAACTGATAAACAAGGTGATCAAAATAGGCTGAACACACATAGTCCTAGAGGAAACCAAAGAAACTGGAATTACATGATGTCTCAAAGATTAGGGAGTAATTTTGAGATGATTAACAAAGCTTGCTATGTATGTGGAAGTTTTGATCACCTGCAGTATGATTGTGATAACCATCAGAGACAGTTTAATAATAAAAAGATGGTAAAACCAGTGTGGAACTATACTCAAAGGGTGAATCACTAGAATTTTTCTAGAATGACTCACCCTAGTCCTAAAAGGAACATGGTTCCAAAAGCAGTATTAATGAAGTCTGGCCTAGTATCAGTTAATACTGCTAGACAAGTTAATACTGCTCACACAAAAACAACAGTGAATGGTGCTAGTCCAATGTCAAATCTTTCTAAAACAACACATTCAACTGTTAAGAGGCCCATTAATAAGAACATAGCTTTTAAAAATAGTAATCAAAGGGTTAATACTGTTAGGGGTAACAATGTTAATACTGCTAGGCCAAAAGCAGTAGTTAATGTTGTTAAGAGAAATCATGTTAATGCTGTTAAGGCTCTCTTGCTTAGTTTGGCACCCAAATGACTAATTTTTAGACCATGTTTCCAAACACAACAGTGCATCAATGAATTTTAAAAGATTTGATTATATTGATGCACAAGGCAGATCCAAGTCAGTGATGGCTTGGGTCCCCAAAAGAGACTGATTTTCTTACCTTATGTGCAGGGCAATCCACAACAAGATTTGCAAGAGAAAGGAGTGATTGACAGTGGATGCTTGAAGAAGGACATGTCAGAAAACTTGTTTATCTTACTGACTTTGAAGAAATTGATGGAGGATATGTTGCCTTTAGAGGTAACCCCAAAGGAGGGAAAATCACAGGCAGAGGTACAATCAAAACTGGTAATTTAGATTTTAAGAATGTGTATTTTGTAAGAGAGTTAAAGTTTAACCTCTTTAGTGTCTCACAAATGTGTGACAAAAAGAATAGTGTTCTCTTTAATGACACTGAATGTATTGTTTTATCTCCTACTTCAAGTTAAACTGATGTAAAGTCATGTTTACTTAAGTTCCTGGAAAGAAAAATATGTATAGTGTTGATTTAATGAATTTTGTTTCTAAGGAGGTCTCAACTTGTCTCTTTGTAAAAGCCACTATCTGATGAATTATAAACTTTAGAATAGGAGGCATGGACACATAAATTTCAAAACTATGAATAAACTGGTTAAGGGAAATCTTGTAAGAGGTTTACCTTCAAAACTTATTGAAAAATAATCAAATCTGTGTTGCTTGTCAAAAAGGGATAGAAACATAGAGCTTCTTCTAAGTCCAAAACGTATGTTCAATCAGCCAACCTTTTTATTATGTTGAACAGGTTTTGTTTGGTCTAAATTTGTAAAAAATTAATGAAAAGATGTATTGCCTATTTTCATAGATGATTTCAGTTGTTTAGTTGGGTTTTATTTCTAGCTACTAAGGATGAGACTAGTAGCATTCTTAAGTCCTTTATAACTGGAGTAGAAAATCTAAAAAATCAAAGGGTTAAGGTAATTAGGTATGACAATGGAACTGAGTTCAAGAATAAAGAGATGAACTAGTTTTGTAAGAGAAAAGGTATTAAGAGAGAATTTAGTTATAGATAGAACTCCCTCAACAAAGTGGAGTAGCTGGAGGGAAAAAATAGAACACTAATTGAGGCTGCTAGGACAATGCTGCTGATTCTAGCTACTATACTTTTTGGGGTGAAGTAGTTAATATGTTGCTATGTGCAAAATAGGGTATTAGTAACTAAGCCTCATAACAAGACCCCTTATGAACTTTTTCTTGGTAGAAAACCAGCTTTAGGATTTATGAGACCATTTGGGTGTCCTGTTACAATTCTTAATACCATAGATCACTTAGGCAAGTTTGATGGTAAGGCTGATGAAGGATTCTTTGTTGGGTACTCAATCAATAGTAAAGCATTTAGAGTATTCAACAGTAGAACTATGATAGTTGAAGAGAACCTGCATGTCTAGTTTAGTGAGAATACACCTAATATTGCAGGAAGTGGACCAAATTGGCTTTTTGATATTGATGCACTAACAAAGTCAATGAATTATAAGCCAGTTGTTACAGGAAATCAGTCTAATGGTAATGCAGGTACAAAAGCATGTGATGATGCAGGTAAAGCTAGAATGGAGACAGTACCTGACAAAGATTACATTCTGCTACCATTGTGGACTGCTGATACATCATTCTCTCAAAGTTCAAAGAGTTCTCAAGATGATGGATCCAAACCTTCAAGTGATGATGAGAAGAAGGTTGATGAAGATCCAAGAAAAGATAGTGAAAGTATTGATCAAGAGAAGGATGATAATGTTAACAACACTAACAATGTTAATGCTGCTAGCATAAATGAAGTTAATGTTGTTGGTGGAAAAACAAGCATTGAACTTCCAGATGATCCAAATATGCCTGCTTTGGAAGATTATAGCATATTTGACCTCTCAAGTGATGATCAAGATAATGGTGCAGAGGCTGACATGAATAATTTGGATACAACAATCCAAGTCAGTCCTATTCTAACTACAAGAGTACCCAAAGATCATCCAGTTGAACAAATTATTAGAGACTTGAATTCAACACCTCAAACAAGAAGAATGGCAAAGAATATGGATGAACATGGTTTTTTTTAGTTCAGTTCAGCAAAGACCAAACCATAAAGACTTTCAAAATTGCTTGTTTCCCTACTTCTTATCACAAGTAGAACCGAAGAAGGTAATCCAAGCATTGCAGGATCCAAGCTGGATAGAAGCTATGCAGGATGAGCTTCTACAATTTAAATTACAAAAGGTTTGGACCTTGGTGGATTTACCAAATAGTGAAAGGCCCATAGGCACTAAATGGGTCTTCAGGAATAAAAAGGATGAAAGAGGAATTATGATTAAAAATAAAGCAAGATTGGTTTCTCAAGGGTACACACAAGAAGAAGGGATTGACTATGATGAAGTCTTTGCCCCTGTTGCAAGAATTGAAGCAATTAGGCTGTTTTTAGCCTATGCCTCATTTAAAGACTTTATGGTATACCAGATGGATGTCAAGAGTTCTTTTCTTTATGGTAAGATTGAAGATGAAGTCTATGTTTGTCAACCACCAGGATTTGAAGATCTAGACTTCCCTAACATAGTATACAAAGTAGAAAAGGCACTTTATAGTCTACATCAAGCTCCAGAGCTTGGTATGAAACCTTATTAACTTATTTGTTGGACAATGGGTTTTAGAGAAGAAAGATAGACAAGACTTTGTTTATCAGAAGGGACAAAGGTGATATTCTGTTAGTTCAAGTATACGTAGATGATATCATTTTTGGCTCTACAAAGAAGTCATTATGCACTGAGTTTAAGAAGATGATGCATAAGAAGTTTCAGACGAGTTCTATGGGTGAACTCACATTCTTCTTAGGACTGCAAGTAAAGCAGAAGGAGGATGGGATTTTTATCAGTCAAGACAAGTATGTGACTAAAATTTTGAAGAAATTTGGTTTTAGTGATGTCAAGACAGCAAGCACACCTATTGGAAACTCAAAAGCTTTTGCTCAAGGATGAAGATGGTGAAGAAGTGGATGTTCATTTATATAGATCAATGATTGGTTCATTGATGTATCTTATTTCTTCAAGACCTGATATTATGTTTGCAGTGTATGCCTGTGCAAGATACCAAGTCAACCCAAAGGTTTCATATCTTCATGCTGTAAAAAGGATCTTTAGGTACTTAAAAGGTCAACCAAAATTAGGCCTTTGGTATCCAAAAGATTCTCCTTTTAATTTGGTAGCATACACTGATAGTGATTATGCTGGAACAAGCTTAGATAGGAAGTCTACAATAGGAGGTTGTCAATTTCTTGGAAGTAGATTAATATCATGGCAATGCAAAAAACAGACTGTGGTTACAAATTCCACAACAGAAGCTGAATATGTGGCTGCTTCAAGTTGCTGTGGACAAGAGCTTTGGATTTAGAATCAATTACTTGATTATGGGTACAATTTCTTGCATACCAAAATCTTTATTGATAATAATAGTACTATTTGCATAATTAAAAATCCTGTTTTTCATTAAAAAACAAAGCATATAGAGATTAGACACAATTTTATTAGAGATTGCAATTATAAGAAAATCATTCAAATGGTCAAAATCCATACTGACAAGAATGTTGCAGATTTGCTTACAAAAGCTTTTGATGTAAGTAGATTTTAATATTTGATTGCTAGTATTAGAATGCTTAATCCATAAAGTCTTTTATCTCTTCATGTTTTTGTAGAGTTTTGTATGAATTAGTACTGTTATTCATGTCATTAAAAGTTTTTGCTGTTAAGTATAATTAGTGCTGCTAGTTATACTTAATACTGCTGAGTTTCTACTGTTAGTTATATTTAATACTGCTAGGTATAATTAACACTGTGATATTTGAGAAAATTGCTATGACTTGTATTTTCTTGGTTTTTGAATTAACATTTTGCAGGAAAAGCAAAGAAAAGTGTTAAATTATGTGGAATAAAAACAAACAGAGTGATTTGGTGAGAAAAAGAATTGAGAGAATTAGTGAGAATGAAAAACAGAAAGAGAGCTGTGTAAATTAAAAACAGATAGAGTGATTTGGTGAGTAAAAGAAATAAGAGATGTGGTGAGTTGAAAAACAGAAAAAGAGTTGAATATACAGAGTGTTTGGAATGGAATTGAAAGTTAATGCTGTTAGGCATAACTTACTACCGTTGTTGAAAGTTAATGCTGTTAGGCATAAACTTACAACTGCTGGTGAAAGTTAATGCTGTTAGGAATAAACTTACTACTGTTGTTGAAAGTTAATGCTGCTAGGCATAAACTTACAACTGCTGGTGAAAGTTAATGCTGTTAGGCATAAACTTACTACTGTTGTTGAAAGTTAATGCTGCTAGGCATAAACTTACAACTGTTGGTGAACGTTAATGATGTTGAGGGTATTTTCATAAATACTTCGATTAAGGGTTTCAATTACTCATTTAATCGACTTCATTCAATCATATACTCTCTAATCACAAAACCTAACTCAATTTCATCATTCATCATCAAAACCCAACACAATGACGACTCTAAAGTTTGCTGATACTCATAACATGGTCGCATTTTTAGCTAAACCCGCTGAAAGTGAAGGGTTTGAGCAGATTGTGGATTTTTTGAATGCACACCCCATAAAGTATGCTTTAACTGTTAATCCTATAATCTATACTTCGTGTATTAAACAATTTTGGGCTACTGTCAAGGCAAAAACTGTCAATGGGGAAGTACAGTTACAAGCCCTAGTGGATGGAATGAAGATTATCATCACTGAGTCGATTATGAAAAGAGATATTCAACTAGAAGATGCTGAAGGTGTTGATTGTCTACCTAATTCTACTATTTTTGAACAACTTACACTGATGGGGTATGTAAAACTTTCTCAGAAGCTTACTTTCTATAAGGCATTCTTTTCCCAACAATGGAAATTCCTCATTCATACGATTTTACAATGTCTAAGCGCAAAGACTACTGCATGGAATGAGTTTAGTAGCACTATAGCATATGCAATCATCTGTTTAGCTACAAATCAGAAGTTCAACTTTTCAAAGTACATATTTGAAAGTATGGTGAAGAACTTGGATAATGTGTCTGATAAATTTTTGATGTATCCAATATTTATACAAGTCTTTTTGGATAAGCAACTGGAAGGGATGTCAAATCACAAGAGAATTTATATTGCACCCTCTCACACTAAGAAAATATTTGGGAATATGAGAAGGGTTGGAAAAATTTTTTCTGGAAGAGATACACCCTTATTTCCTACAATGATGGTACAAGCTCAACAAGATTAGGGTGAAGGTTCAACAATGCCCATTGATCCCCGTCACACACCCACCATTATTCAACCATCAACATCTCAACCTCAAAAGAAACAAAGATCAAGAAGGTCAAATAGAAAAGACACTCAGGTACCTCAGCCTAGTGGTTCTACTAAACATGTAGCAGATGAGTCTGTCAATGAGGAGATGGATGACAGTTTGGTGAGGGCTGCCACTACTACTTCTAGCTTTGAAGCAGAGCAGGATAGTGGTAATATCATTAAGACCCGATCCAAGGCAACACCTAATGAAGCTGGTTCCCAAGGAAATACTTCAGGTGGTGGTCCTAGGGGCCAAGACACCATGGGGACACAATTGCTCAAAATAGGTTTGAGAATGTGTCTAAAACATCTAATGATTCACTGCTCATAGGAGTTAACACACCTAGAAGTGATGAGGATAGACTGAAACTCAATGAATTGATGAAATTTTGTACCAAATTGCAACAAAGAGTTCTTGACCTGGAGAACACAAAGACTGCTCAAGCTCAGGAGATTACAAGTTTGAAACTGAGAGTCAAGAGGTTAGAAAATAAAGAAGGGTCAAGAACTTACAAGCTCAAAAGATTATACAAGGTTGGTAGAATTGCAAGAGTGATTTCCTCTAATGAAGCTAGTTTGGGTGATCAGGATGATGCATCCAAACAGGGGAGGAAAATTAATGACATTGATAAAGATGTAGAGATTACATTAGTTGATGAAACTCAGGGGAGGTATGGTGATGATCTAATGTTTGATACAGGTGTTCTTGATGATGAAGAAGTGTTTGTTGGACAAGATATGGCTGAAAAAGAGATTAATGTGGTTGAAAAGGAAGTTAGTACTGTTGATCCAGTTACTACTGCTGGTGAAGTAGTTACTACTGCCAGTGTTGAGATTAGTACTACCAGTCCAATTGAAACTATAATTGCTGATGATTTGACTCTTGATTAGACTTTAATAGAGATCAGAAGTGTGAAACCCAAAGTCAAATGGGTTGTGATAGGAGAGCAGAGTGAATCTACAACAAGAACAAGACCTCAACAACTACCATAAAAAAACTTAATGTTTAGGATAAAGGTAAAGGCAAAATGGTTGAACCAAAACCTGTGAAGAAATTGTCAAAGAAAGATCAATTGATGCTTGATGAAGAACTTGCCTTCAAGCTATAAGCTGAAGAAGAAGAAGAAGAAGAAAGGCTTGCCAGAGAAAAAGCTCAAAGAGAATAAGAAGCTAACATTGTTTCATGGGATAATGTGCAAGCAATGATAGATGCTGATTATCAAATGGCTCAACAAATGCAAGCAGAAGAACCAGAAAAGTCGAGTATTGAAGAAAAGTCCAAGTTGTTTGTACAACTCTTAGAAGCAAGAAAGAAACACTTTGCAGCAATAAGAGCTCAAGAAAAGAGGAACAAACCACCAACTAAAGCTCAAAAGAGAAAAACAATGTATACTTATCTGAAAAACAAGGCTGGATACAAGCACAATCAATTGAAGTACAAAAGCTTTGATGATATTCATAAGTTATTTGACAAAGCTATGAAGAGGGTAAACACATTTGTAGATATGGATACATAATTGGTGAAAGGCAGTGAAGTAAGTGCAGAAGGTAGTCAGACAAGAACAGAAGGAAGTTTTAAGAGACCAGGAGAAGAGCTGGAACAAGAAAGCTCTAAAAAGCAAAAGTTGGAACAAGACAAAGAGTCTGAAGAGCTTAAGAAATGTTTGGAAATAGTTCCATATGATGGAGATGATGTAACTATTGATGCTACACCGTTATCTATTAAGTTTCCAAGCATCGTTGACTAGAAGATTCATAAAGAGGGGAAGAAAAGCTATTACCAGATAATCAGGGCTGATGGAAGTTCAAAGATGTACTTAGTGTTTAGTCATATGCTTAAAAGTTTTAACAAAGAAGACTTAGAAACTTTGTACAAGTTGGTAAAAGCTAAGTATGGATCAACAAGACCAGTGGAGGACTTGGATTTAGTTTTATATGGAGATTTAAAGACAATGTTTGAACCACATGTAGAGGATAATGTATGAAAAATCAATAAGACTACAGAGTATTGGATTGGAAGCTATATGATTCATGTGGAGTACATTCATTGAGGAAGCAAAATGTGCACATTCATATGTTGGTAGAAAAGAGATATCCTCTTACAACACCTACAATCAAAGATATGCTAAATAGGAAGCTGCAAGCTGATCATTAGAATAAAATGTGTTATCAGCTTCTTAAACTTCTCACAAAACAGCTCAAGAATCAATGAAGTATTTGGAAGCATCCTCCTGGTGATTATGAAGCTTTTAATGAGGAAACTTGATGATTTTGGAGATAAATATCAAGTTTAGGGGAGAATTGTTGGGATTAAAAGACTTCTTGATGATCTTAGAGTTACTACTGCTAAGGTTTGTATTACTGCTGCTAAGCAAAAGTTAGTGTTCTTCAATAACTTTAATGAAAAATATGCTAAATAGGTTGTACTGCTAGTGTAACTTAGTTACTATTGTTAGTGTAACTTAGTATTGCTAGTATATGTTAGTACTGCTAGTGTAAAGTTAGTACTGCTGGTGAAGATTGAAGAAAATATTCTAAGTAGTTACTATTGGTTGTACACAGTTAATGCTGATGGTGTATAAGTTACTACTGATGGTGCTAAGTTAATGCTGCTAGTACAAAAGTTACAACTGCTCAGAGATTAAGACTGCTGAAAGAGTTTCTACTGTCAGAGAATGGATAAAGACAGAAGAAAGGATAAAGATTAATTGGAGATCAAGAATACTTACGTGATAAGTATTAGTTATTTATAGAATAGATCATAGAAAATATTCTAAGTCTTAGGAATATATTGTAAATCGACTAGGACTCCTTGGTGTATAAAAGAAGGTGCTAGGGCATAGAGTTTGATATCTAGAAATCTTTTGTTTTGATATCGTTATAGCTTCAAGGTTTTGTAACCCTAATACTAGTTAGAGTATTCGTAATAATATATTGACGCTTTGTTTATTAATCTGTGTGTTCATTAGAATTACTGTTCTATTGCATATTCTTCTTATTGATCAAAGATTAGATTCCGCATAATCTTTGATATATTATACAAAGTTTCTATCATAGTTGTGTAGGATTTATCTTGCATAACTAAACCTTACACAAGCTAAGGAATTCAAGATCTATTCAAGTGGGATCAACAACAATATTCAGTTTGCATCCTGACTTCCGCATTCAAACAAGCTTGGCGAGCGGTCCCAACATTAAACTCCGTAAACAGATGGTGATAATCCATCTCACGGATTTAAGCAAATAATACAGGAGGGGCTAAGTGGTCAATGAACTGCCGAGAAACATCATGATCATCAAGCAAAGTGTCATTAGATATATTTCACTGCGGAACAAAAACCTCACTGTCCCCATGGAGTCAGTATCATGAAAAATAGAAGCATGAACCGAAGAAATAACCTTGGTACCGGTTTCTGGAGCCTGAACAGAAGGAATGCTAGCAACATTGGTAGTAATTATTGCCTCGGTCATCACTGGATGAGGGGCCGCATACCTAACAAAAGAGTCAATCCCAGCTTCAGCAGCGTTGGTACTAGAGTGATGGGAAGAGTCAGAAGAAATAACAAACCTTTCGGATGGACCGATGGTGCGAAGATTGAGCCCGGTAACACAATCAGTAGGGACACCACTTTCTCGCTCCGGCGTGGCAGATACAGAAGAAGTAACTAAAGGCAGGTTGGCCACAGCCTCGACGCCAGCCTCAACATTTAGAATGCTACTTGCCAATAGTTCCTTAAGGACGGACGAAGATTTACCGCCAGTAGCAGCCTCACTAGAAGTTCCGTGGTCTTCCCTTAGTTTCTTGGGAGGATGGGAAGAACCACTAGCATTCGTAACGACTCGCATTTTCTTGCGTTGGCGTTTGTGCCTTTCAGCAGTTACATTTCCAACAACAGTATCCTCAACAACCATATCCAATATCCTTGAGCTGGCGCTGTCATGACCACCACCGACAATGGAATCCCCCTGTTTTGTGCTACCACCTTCGTCAAACAAATTTTCCACACTTGCCTCCAATTCACTTTCAGCACGCGTTAGGGCAACTGGTATGAGCAGAACTACATGCCCTACGGTAGAATCCAGCAGTTTCTCTTCCCCCTCAGCATGTTCCCTCTCAACAACCTTCACTTTAGTAGGATCCACAACTTGGATAAAAGCAAACAAGTCCATATCTGCATAAATAGAGAAATAAGTCAAAAACAGGGTTAAAAAACTACAGCGTGAACAATGTATAACGACAAACACCCACCCATTATGTCGTCATAAAGAAAACTCAGATACGTATCCTCATCCAGAGTTTAGTTATGACTCATTCCAACTAAACAAAGGAAGGGATTCGGAAACTTCTGGAACGGAGCCGGATGTGCAACAAGGACAACAAAATTGTCCGCATTAAACTCAGTTGATTTTGGAAAAGTGTCTCTAGAGACGTTCTTATCGGTGTGCCACGGAAAGGAAGCCGGACAAGCAAAGGAGTCGACCCAGAAGAAATGGTCATTCCAATGTTTAAGTGAGTCTAGGGGTTTGTTATAACATACGGCGTCACGATCGGGGCGTTTACTAAAAGACATCCACCCTTTGTTCTTAGAATTTACATAAAAACAATGTAACAACCCAACCGTTGGTTCAATACTATGAACACGACATAAGATTTCGAAGTAAGAAACCTTAGCTGCCGCAATAACAGAAAGTTGAGACAGGTTGATATGATAATGCCTAAGAATGTTGACAAGAAAAGTGGAAAGAGGTAATCGGAAGTTGGCATACTCAAAAAATCTGGTATAAACACCAATTTTCCCAGTGGGCATTTCGTGTATTGTTTGATTATGACTAGGCAATTGCGGATGAAAATCCTCGGGAATACCAAACTTATGGCAAAGAATATCAAGACCTTTCTGAGTAAGAATAGACTTAATATCTGTAATATTGCTCATGGTAAAAAGTAAGAAAGGATCAGAACCTAACCTGAAAATCTAAAAGTTCTTCGAAGAAGGGCACAACGCAGAAGAAATAGTTAAAAAGCTTGAAGAATTTTTAACAATGGCGATAATAGAGAGAAAAGAGGAAAAGAAAACAATGAAAACTAAATCGGGTATTTATACCCATGGTATATTTAATTCAAGTTAATCTCAGATGGATACACATGTCCATTACGTCCGAGTCAACAGATAAGATTGAAAGTAAAAAATGGTAATGACAGTTAGACAAGTGGACCACACAGTCAAATCTGTTAGAAGACGAAAGGCCAAGAAGAGTCCACGTGTCACACGTTTCACCTAACAGGTACAAGGAAACGTCACGGAGAAGCAAATAGCCGCGGAATAAGCAAATAGCCGCAGAAGAAGCAAATAGCGGCGGAAGAAACAGAATTATCGCGGAACCTTAGTCTAGTAACATTTACTGCGCACAACAAGCAGCGCCGCACGCAATAAATGAACTAGACTAGGGGGACTTGATGACGTATAGTATGAATAATAGGCTCACCGGGCTTAATTTATACTATACACACTTGGGCCCAGGCCCAACACAACGAAACATACGAGCTGCCACTAAGCCTAGAAATAAGCTGGCTGCGGCCCGGATGTCTCAAGACGCACGCAGACAAAATACTTCCGCAACACATATACAGAAGATGATCTGCGTCCGCAATCACGATTACAAGCGGATCCTTTCCCGACAAGGCTCCCACTCTGGCCACTAACAATCATAAGTGAAATACTAGGAAAACCTAGTATTGGGCTCATCTATAAAAGGGGGTCTCTGACATTCTGAAAAGGTACGATTTTCTAACCAACACTTACACACACATGCTCTGACATTCTCTGACAAACATAATTTCTTACTCTTACGCCAGAGCTTAATCGTAGGGTTCATCCCCACGGTAAGGCTAACGGTTTACCTTTATTTGTGTAGGAAATCGTCTTATTACTTAGTTTAGTACAAAATCCAATCCATCAACAACTTATTGGCCCGACCCAGTAAGCATCCCTACCCCATCTCATATCCCGTCACACTTTTTGTACTAACACACACCAGAAACAGAAAAAAAACGTATATATATGTAATATGAAAACATATAAAGTAAACATTTTATAAAACATGTTAGCATATTTTTGTTAGTAAACAATTCTATTTTGTAACATAAAAAGAAGTCATCATCCTTTCACTAGAAAAAGTTATTGAAAAACACATAACCCGAAAATATATTGTGATGCTAAACAAATCTATTAAGCAAGTATTACTGTTAGTCGTCCTCACAATATTAGTTCAATCAATGTCGTAGCTAAAGTGGCGAAAGCCCAACACAGATGCTTACACGATAACTAAATATGACAAGTTATATTGTAACGAACAAACTTTAAATTGTATGAGTTCGATCATTCTCAACTAGATTTAACAAATATTTAAACATAATTTCATATATCGTGAACACTTTGATGATGGAAGAGAATTTTGAGGCCCCAAATATATAAACGGGTATATATTTTTGAGGCTCCTAGAACTTTGAGGCTATATGTGATTAAACATCACGCACACCCTCATATACGTATCCGAGTCCAACAGTTTGAGACATGCGCCTACAACGAATGTCATGGTTTCAAATTCTGATATCTCGTGTTTCCATAATCTTGGTATTACACTTTTTACTCTTATCATAAGAGTCTAATAGTTCGAGACACGCGGGTAAAAAAAAGAAAAACTCTTAGGTTCAAATTCAAACCTCATTTCCTTTTAATCAAAATAACATGGCATCTACCTCTATTATGTTTCGTGAGCTTGGTCGATGAGAGTTGCACAAAGAGTAAGTCACTCATCTTTTTCTTGTTGATATTTTGTTAGTAAACAGTTCTTTTTGTTAAAAGTAAAAGAATAAGCATGAAAAGTTAGAAAAAAAATTGAATGATAGAAACAAGGTTTGATACTCGCGCTTCGTTGCGGGGTGTTTTGTATAAAACGTTTTTCTATCGTTCGGTTGTAAATTCAGATACGACATTATTTAATAAGCCCACTAAGATGTGGTTTCAAACACTTTGCGAACACACTTTTATTAGCCATTACTTATGTGTACCATAAAGCATTGCCATGTTACCCAGTTAGTGCATCGGGCATCTACATAGATTTAAAGTCTAAAGATGTGTTAGGGACATACATAATTGCAAAGTTAAGATGTGCACAGTTGCAAAAGGTTTGATGCCATGATTAAGGCGCGCACCAGGTCAAACTGCCAAACACAGCAGAAATTCAAACTTTCACAACCAATGCCAGTCTTCATGCGATAACTGACCCCTTTGTGCAGTCAACAGTTATAGCAGAAATTGTTTGAATCGGAAGTGAACTTCGATAATCAAAATCCACATCGTCGTTTCTCTTTTCATCAAGAAGTACCCTCTTCTTGACCTCTGCAACCAAGAATAACATTTTGGCTAGAGACAAAAATGGAATTTTATCCAAGTACTCCCCAGCTTGCTTTAGATCGAGAACCCTTGATATCAAATATAGCTTAACTAAAACATCTTTATGCGTGTGATCAAGATAAGGTTTGTCATCCATCCATTGGCCAATCTGTATTAAAATGTGAAACATGGTTAAGATACTTGACAATATAAACCTAATAGAATTTTCTGAGGTATGCACACAATATTAGATCATATGACAAACTGCTTGTAAAAAATTACTAATAAACAATTCCAGCAGCCACTTTTTCATTACTTCTAGCAAACATGATAGTTTTATACACGAAAAGTCCTAAATACTCACGAATGGAAAATCCTCAAGGAATAAAGCTTTTTGTTATTTATCATTAAATTTATTATCGACTATCTCTATAAAAGTTCATTCTTATGGTAGCTGATACACTGGTTTCTAGAACAACAATTTATATATTAAAAGTTAAAAAGGATTGGATTGCCCGAGTATAGAAAAACAACTGCCTTTAGGGGAAACTTTGTTAAAAGTGGAACAAACATAAAATCTGTTTAAATTGTATTAATCTCCAAGCAAACAAATCTAATACAATTACTGATATATAACACAAATCTAGATTAAATAAAGTCAAAATGTTGGTGACAGATTAAAATTTTAGGGAGTTAAGCCGCTATAGCATAAAGGTGGTAGGAAATTGCAGTGAATAGCTAGTTCTATCAGTTAATCTAAAAGGTAACTAATTACTCTTAATAGAACTCCTAGCCTTATCTTGCATCTATCTAAGATCATTAACTCATCATGATTGCAAGTTGCCGTAAATGCAGACTTGGGGAATGCAATAGCTACAGAGATGCTCAATGGTCGAAATAATATTGGGCGAATTAGACACTATTATTTGAACATAGAAAGTATAAACTTTAAGTAGCCATGTGCTGTAACACCCCCAAAATATGATATGCAGCGGAACATTTGGGGTGCTACTTCATAATACATGCACACGAGTCCCAGTATACGTTCAAAGATACGTTTATGAAACACAATTTCATTTATTAGAAAGATCAGAGTTACATAGGTCACAATACCAACATAGAAATTCATTTCTAAAAGTCACAACACGACTTGGTTTCTAAAATATTAATTTAGTTTATGACACTACTTCACCGAGACACCGTCCTTGATATCCGCATTCCGTCCCATCCAAGCATCAACAATAATTAACCTGGGATACATGCTTAAAAATGTCAAAAAAACATTGAGTGAATTCATAGAGTTTACACACAAACAGTTAGAACGCATATCTGGTTCAACAAAACATATAACCTTGCTCGTAAGACAAGTTATATATAAATCATGAATTCCAACTAATGAGCCCGTGTACCGACACTTAACACATTTACCCCGCAAGACGAAATAATATCTGAGAAGTATGCCCCTTCTCCCATTACTAACTACAAAATGTCCGTATCAGGGTGCTCACTTATCAATCAAGGATTCATACCCCGGACAGGGTTGTCAAACCCAATAGATCTATTTAATGCATTAGCGTTCACCATCAACAAGGCAATTAACGGTCACACAGTAAAAGGCATATACTCAATAGCGAATGGAATCATATTTAGCATCAAAACATATTGCGTTCTCATTTTTCACAAAACAAGCAAGTATCCCCCTCGCGGGTTTAAAAACATTTAAAACACTTAAAAGCGAGGCTATGAACTCACCTTGATCGAAGCCAAAGATCAAATAATCGAAACAATCCACGGGGAATCAACGAACACGATCACGACCTATAATTATGTCGCTCGATTACTATACCGAAAAGTAGGGTCAACGATGCGTACATCGTATCAACAAAATCATATATATATATATATATATATATATATATATATATATACATATATATATATATATATATATATATATATATTCATACATGTGATGAGATATCCACTTGCGCCTTAGATCCTAAAACCACGCAATATTAGGTTACGATCGTTCTTTTATTTATATTATACATCACTCAATTGAAAACTTTCTATTTTTAAAAAGTTACCATTTTTAGTAAGTCTCGTTATCCAATGATATTTATAAT
>BQNB010126339.1:0-19618 GCA_026074375.1 Tanacetum coccineum
ACAGTTGGAAGCCCATGGTGCTGAAGTATCAACTAAGGATGCAAATCATAAGTTTCTCAGATCTTTGCCTCCAGCTTGGTCAAATCTGGGAATGACAATGAGAACCAAACCAGATGTTAACACTTTGTCTATTGATGACTTATATAATAACCTTAGGGTTTTTGAGCATGAACTCACAAGTACCTTAAAATCATTTGCATGTGCTCAAAATGTTGCTTTTGTTTCACACAGCAAGAGCAACAATAACAAGGTTAAGTCTAGTCATACTTGCTTCATGAAGACCTATAACAGATTGATGATGTGGACATTGAAGAGATGGACATAAACTGGCAGATAGCAATGATTGCTATTCGAATGAAGAAGTTTTACAAGAAGACTGGAAGGAGAGTTCGAATTGATGGAAACAAACCTGTTGGTTTTGACAAAAAGAAGCTTGAATGTTTCAAATGTCACAACACTGGTCATTTTGCTAGGGAATGCACATCCAAGGGGACAAATGATGGAAAGAAGAGAGACTCATTTTATCAAGATCAAGGAGCTGGAAAGAAAGAGCAGAATCAGAACTGTTTGCTGACAATGGATGATGGTGTTGTCAATTAGGGAGAACATACAGTAGAGGAAGAAGATTCAAATCATGCACTCATGGCAATCAGCTCAAATAATGAGGTATCATTATGTTCTAAAACTTGCATTGATTCATATAATAAGCTTAAAACACTATGTGATGAACAAACGAATCAGTTAGGTGAACAAGAAGCAAAAATACTTGCCTATACTCTAGCTGTTAAGAAATTAGAAGCTCAAGTTGTTACTTTTCAAAAGCAGCAATTATCTCTAAATGAACAGCTTACATTTCAGGCAAATGAAATATATGCAAAAGATGAAAAGCTTAAAAAATATAGGAGAATAGGAATGAAAGCTGTAAAAGAAAAGGAACAATTGCAGAAAACAATAGATTCATGGAAAAATTCTTTTAAAAACCTTTGGAAATTAGTTGATTCAGGTATGACTTCAAATAATAAAGTTGGCTTAGGATATGAACTACAATCAAACAATGAGGTTTTAAGCTATGAGGAAGAAATGAATAGTACCGTGTTTAAGTGTACAGAAGAAGATTTTCTTAACTAACCTTTATACAGTAGATTTTCAAAGACTGATACTTTCAAAGGAGTTCCACATCCATTAACTAGAGACTATACTCCTAAACCACAAGAGGAAATTGATGAATCTTTGTATGTTTATGGTAAAAAGGGACCTCAAAAGCCTGAAATTAGTGACTCAGATGACACATCCAATGAGCATTCTACCCGTTAATCAAATGATAGTGAAGGATCTTTTGGAAATCCCTTTGAGCACTCTTCTGAGTCTGAATCAGAAAGTACAAGTGTACCAAATGAGATGTCTATGTCTAAGTCTGTTACAACAAAATGAAAAAGATATGTCTGAATCAAAAGAAGTTGAACCTAGTTGTGCAACACACATAAAAACTCCTAGGAAACTAATGAAAATTCAAGAGACACCTAAAGTTAACAGAAAGAACTGGAATGAAATGATGGAAAGGGAACTAGGGGAATGTTACTCTTTCACTAAGAAAAAGTGTTTTGTTTGTGGTAGCCTAAGTCATTTGATCAAAGATTGTGACTATCATGAAAAGAAAATAGCAAGAGAGGCTGAGCTTAAGAAACAGAGGGTTGTTAATACTGGTAATGGGGAGGCAAAACCAGTATGAAACAATGCAAACAGGGTTAATCATGCTAATTAATTTGTTCCTAGATCAGTACAACTAAATGCTGGTAGGCCAAACATTAATTCTGTTAGGCCTAATATTAATACTGGTAGGACAAATGTTAATTCTGTTAGGCAAAATGTTAATTCTGTTAGGCCTAAAGTTAATACTGGTAGTTCTAATGTTAATACTGTTAGACCTAGACAGCCAGTACTTACCAGGACCTCAAACAGCTTTAGTCCTGAAAGACCCAGGTGAATAAGTTTAACCAAAGAAGGAATTTTTCTAAATCACATTCACCTGTGAGAAGACCCATTGTTAAAAATACAGCAAAAATGTCTTATTTTAATGCTGTAAAGGGAAATTGGGACACTGCTGTTAAGACCTCAGCAGGTTATAATTGGAGGAACTCTAGACCAAACTCCAATTATAATAGTGGATCCAACTTTGTTAGAACTGTGAATGCTAATGGTCCACAAGGCAGACCCAAGCCTGCAAAGGCCTGGGTCCCTAAGAGAAACTAATTTCTCTTTTTCATGTGCAGAACATCCACCTGCAGAAACATGGTAGATAGAGGTATATTTGATAGTGGATGCTCAGGGCACATGACAGGTAACAAGGATCAACTGGAGGATTTTGAAGAATTCAATGGGGGATCTGTTACCTTTGGAGGTAGCAAAGGCTACATATCTGGTAAAGGAAGAATAAGAGTTGGTAATTTAGATTTTGATAGTGTGTCTTTTGTAAAAGAGTTAGGGAATTTTAATCTTTTCTCAATATCATAAATATGTGATAAGCAGCACAAGGTTCTTTTTACTGAAACCGAATTTCTTGTTGTGTCTTCTGACTTTAAGATGCCTGATGAAAATTAGATACTTTTAAAGGTCCCTAGACACCACAATCATTACAGTTTTGACATTAAGACCATAACTCCTGCAAAAGGTTTTGCCCATGCTGATTGCTAAAAGCCAACATCTGATGAATTCAAAATTATGGCATATAGATGGTTAGGTCATATCAATTTTAAAATCCAAACAAACTTGTAAAGGAAACCTTATCAGAGGTCCTAACCTTCCAAGGTTTACAAAAATAACCACAACATGTTTTGCCTGCCATAAAGCAGACAACACAGTGCCTCTTGCAAGCCAAGTTATAAAGATTGATCACTGAGCCACTACAGCACCTTGCATAAGGATCTTTTTTTGGTCCTACTACTTCTGAGAAAAAGCATTAATCATTGCAATTTATTGCCTTGTATCACTGAAGATTGTAGCAAGATTTAGTTGGTATTCCTTTTTTGGCTTCTAAGGGATGAAACTATGGCATCTTCAGACCTTTAATTAGGCCGATTGAAAACCACTTTGTCATAGTGTTAAAATCATTAGTACATATAATGGCACTGAATTTAAGAATAAGAAAATGCTTAATTTTATGGGAAACAAGGGAAAAAAACAAGAGTATAGTAATGCAAGAACTCCACAACAAATGGGTTGCTAAAAGAATGAACAGAACCCTAATGTAGGCGCTAGAACTATGAGATGCTAGCAGATTCTCTTTACCACCACTTTTGGGCAGAATCAGATTAGTACTGCTTGCTATAATTTTTTATAGGGTAAGAGTGAACAAACCTCTAAAACAAAACACCAGAAGATCTTTTGTTTGGCCACACCAATTATTAGCTACATAAAACCTTTGGGTGTCATGTTTACCATGCTAATAATCTAGTGTGCTTGCAATTTTGATGGAAAATCTGATGAGGGATTCTTAGTTGGTTACTCACTAAATAGCAAAGCCTATAGGGTTTATAATTTAGTAACCAAAAGAGTAGAAGTAAATCTGCATGTTAATTTTCTTGAAGATAAACCCAATGTCAAAGGAGTAGGATATAGATGGATGTTTTGAATTGACTATCGTACTGATCTAATAGAACTAATTCCTGAATCTTTGGAGAATCAATGCTAACCCACATGCTGGTACTTCAGAAGTGAACTAACAGTGCAGTTACCCAACGTCCATTGCTTTCTGAAGGAAAAAGATGAAGAAGTAGAGCTATTGCTGTTCTTATCATCTGTAAAGATTCCCTGAAGAAAAGATAGAATCAATGACCTCTTCCACAAATACAAAGGGGAAAGAGATACATTTTTTTGGACCATAACCACAAAGATGAGAAGAAGGATTCCCTACTAACACATCAGAAGCTAATCCTAAGATTCCAGCATTTATAAGAGAGTTGGAAGAAAATTGCCCTAAAGCATTTAGAGCATTCCATGAAAACAACACTAACCAGTACTCCTACATTTAATACTGGTAGCCAAACAGTTTTAATAACAGGGTAGGCTTGATCATGATGATTCACTTATCAAGCACGAAATCTTTCACAAGCCTGAGACAGAGAATTTTATGAGGCAATCTTATGATATATGAGGATTGGTGTGATAACAGACTTCAACAGTCCTTCCAACAGAAATTGAAGTCAGTCCAACTCTACAACGTAGGATTCATAAATACACCCAAAAAGACAAATACTTGTGATCCTAAGTCATCTGTGCAAACTAGAGCCAAAGAGCAGAACAAATCAAGAGCTCATGGCTCTTCTCATACATATTTAAAAGCAGCAATGAAACAATCACAAGATCAACACAACAGCATTGTTTGTTAACCTGCTTCTATCTCAGAGGAACCTAAGAAGATTGGGTGGGTGGAGGTTGTAGGGGAAGAGTTTAATTTGCTGAAGCTTTACAAGATGAACAGTTGGGTTCAAGCCAATGCAAGAAAACTGTTATAGTTCAAGCTACAACAAGTCAGGGTTCTTGTAGATCACCTCATAGAATTAAGGTAATTGGCGACCAAGTGGGTCTACAGAAATAAAAAGATAAAGATGTGTGGATGTGAGAGAAAAAAGCAAATTGGTGGCCCAAGCTTACACACAAGGAAAAGAAGTAATTAGACTATGATGATTTTTTGCTCCTGAGGCAAGAATAGAAGCCCCATTTTTATAAAATCAGGTATTTTTGGCCTTTACCTCAATTATTGGGGTTCATAGTAATACCAAATGGATTTAAAAGTGCTTTTCCCCGTATTGCACTATAGATAAGAGGTTTATGTCTCCACAACCTCCTGTTTTGTTGATCCTGATCATCCACAAAGGTTTCATAAGGTGGTCAAAGCTTTGTATGGACTGCATCAAGCTACCTAAGCTTGTATGCTAACTTTATCAATCAACATTCCTAAGAGAAGCTTGGATTATAAAGAGGGCTACAATGACAAGACCTTTATTCATTAAAAGGGACAAAAAGGATATCTGCTGGTTCAAGTGAAATATGAAGATATCATTTTTGGATTCTACCAACAATCTTGTGAGATGAGTTTGAAGCTTAATGAAAATCAAGATTTCATATGATTTCCATGGGTGAACTCACATTTTTCTTTCGTCAACATCAATAACATAACACATGGTAGGAATCTTTATCCCTCAGGCAAGTATGTAAGCTGAGATACATCAAGAAATTTATCGAGTGAATGTGAAAGCTGCAATAACACCCATGGAGACAAAGGTGCCTCTGACAAAGGATGAGGAAGCTTTTGATGTAGATGTACACTTATACAGATCCATGATAGGTTCCCTCATGTACTTAACTGCCTCTAGACCTGATATTATGTATGCAGTATTGTTTGTTCCTCGTATTAGGTAACCTCCAAGACTTCATCCATCTCAATGCTGTCCAAGAGGATCTTCAAGTATCCTAGGCAAACCAAACTTGGGCTTATGGTATCCTAGGGAATCACCCTTTGACTTGGAAGCATTCTCTGATAGTGACTATGGTGGGTCCAACCTTGACAGGAAATCCACAACCAGGTGGTTGTCAATTTCTTGGACAAAGACTTATCTCATCAATGTAAGAAATAAGACAAATAGTGGGCTACTTCAACAACGAAGCTCAGAATATGTAGCCTGCGCAACAAATTGTTGTGGGCAAGTATTGTGGGTTCAAAATCAATTGCTGGACTATGGTTTCAATTTCATGAATACCAAAATCCACATTGATAATGAAAGCACAATCTGCATTGTGAAGAACCCCGTATATCACTCCAAGACAAAGCACCACAATGCATCGAGATACGTCACCACTTTATAAGAGATTGTTATGAGAAGAAGCTCATTAGTGTAGAAAATTCATACAGACTTAAATGTAGCTGACCTGTTGACCAAACCTTTTGATTTGTACCACGGTTAAAATTACTTGTTGGTTACATTGAATGAATAACCCATATCTACATTTAAGGGTAGGCTTAGTTATATATTTGTGTTTAATTCTGGTAGCAAATTATCATTAATAACTTTTAGTTAAGTTTCAATAATACTGTGAGTTAAGTCAAATTAATACTGGTATTAAGTAGATTAATTCCGGTATTTTTATTTTCATTAATTCTGTCTATACAATCTCTTGCAGCATGTTTTTCTTTGTTTTAGACCAATTTTGCAGGCATATCATGGATGAAAGGGAGGAGTGACAAGGTTTTAACTTTTGTACATTTTTCATACATAATTAATTCTGGTTGAAAAAGAGTTAATTCGGGTTGACTCTTAATTAATTCTGTTTGACCAAAATTAAGTCTAGTTAGTGTACTCGTTAAATAACTGTTAGTTATATTGTTAAATGCTCTGGATTGGAAATTTGACTTTCTTCTGTTTTATCACTGTTTAAATGTTACTGTTAGAGATTTTTACGGCGCAATTGTCGTACCACAGAGAAGCTATACATAGATAAAGTTTGATTTCTCTTTCATACTTCTCTTTGTATTGCTATCTCCTTTTTGCAAAGTAAAAATTCCCTTTCATTTTATAACGAAAATAGTCAAGCGTTCTGTTACCAGCATCTACAACCTCATTCGCATCAAACCCCAAGTATTAATACGATTGTCCAATGGCCCAATTAAAGTATTGTGACAAACACAATCAATTGGGTTTATTTTTATTTTTTGCTGTTCAAGCCTAGACGAAAGTGTCATGGTTTGCTGAGATAGTGGGATTTTCCTTGAGTTCCAACCTCAGGTATGCCTTAACTTCTAATCCAACTATCTATGATTCCCTTGTAAAACAGTTTTGGCAGACTGCTACTGCCAATACTAAAGCTGATGGGTCTCTAGAAATTAATGCAACCATTGATACCATAGGGTACACAATCACTGAGGCGTCTATTCGAGATTCCTACATTAGAATAACGCCACAGGGAATTACTATGTTCCAAATGATGAACTATTTGAGGGGATGGGCCAAATGGAGGTATCCAAACTACTGATGAAAACATTATACTTTTATGAAAAGTTTTTTCACAATAAACCCCAATGGAGTTATTTAGTCCACCAACCTTAAACACAGTATAAGCTCTAAAAGTGGTGGATGTGGGATGCAATTCGGTAGCAATATAGCAAACTGCTTTGATTGACTATCCACTGATAAAGTTTATATAAACTTTCCAACTATTTTTTGATGGAATGGAGGCAAATTTGGAGAAGCAAGACCAGTTTTTAATGTATCCTCGTTTTTTGCAAATGATTTTGAATATTCAAACGGAAAACAAACACCTTTATCTGGCTGTGAGCCTGACCAAAAAGATCTTTGGGAACATGAAAAGGGGTTTTCGAGGGGCACCAAGACCTTTATTGCCTGATCTATGTTACTTGTTTGCTAACTAACCCCAAAGCAGGTCAAGAACATGAGCTTAGTGCTCCATCTCAACCCACATCATCCACACCTCCAGTACCATCTACATCACTCCTCCTCCATCATACTACACCTACACCTATACCTGCAACCATTCCTACACCACCACCTATTCCTGAAACTGAACCTGAACCATTTGAACACACCCTTGAGGAGCCATCTCCTGTCCACAAACACCTCTCACCCCCACAAGAACAGGCTCAATGAAAATGGCTATGGAATTACTTACTTCAAGTAGTTTTCCTAAATTGAAATCAAGAATAGACCAACAGCCCTGAACCGGATCTCAAACAAACCAAGCTGACAATGGAGAATGCTATAGTAAAGTTAGTCAAGAAAGTGAAGAAGTTGGAAGGGATTTTGAAACAGAGATACGTGGTTTTGTCAGAATCAGAAGAAGAAGAACCTGAGGCTCAAGGGATAAAAGTCAAATGATCCTCTAGATTCTTTTGTAACAAAGGATTGGTTACCCTTCTAACAACAAAAGTAAATGCTTAGGGGAGAACAAGTGAAGACATAAGTCCAAATACTCTTGAAGCAGCCAAAACTCTCTCTCTTCCAAGTTTTACCTCTTTAAAGCCAAGTCTATTTTACAAGGAATGAGATACAAGAGAAGAAAAGAGGCTAAGGGAAAGAAGGTAGTCTCAAGCTTGGATTTTCAAGAAGAAGTTGATACTGGTGCTGAACAAGTTAATACTGCTCAAGGAGTTAATACTGGCAGTATTAAACTTAGTACTGTTAGTGAACAACTTAGTACTGGCAGTGAACAAGTTAGTACTGTTAGTGCTAAAAAGTCTACTTCTTCTGTTGATAAAGGCCAAAGAGAAGGAAAAGCTCCTATGATCAGTGAAGAAACTCCTAAGAAGTCAAAAGAACAAATTCTACAAGAGGAAGCTAGCCTTGCTGAAGCAATCAGATTGGATTCCTTACAGAAAGAAGAAGGAGGCAAAACAAATACCCTTGGATCAGTCAACTCTAGCTCAAAGAATATCAGAAGAAGAAGAGTTTAAATGAGCAACAAAAGAAAAGAAAAGCTCAAGTTCAGTTTGAAGCTCAGCATTACACAAATGAAGATTGGGATTTAATTAGAGCAAATGATAAAATCAAAAGCAAGAGTATGTCCAAAAAGCATGCTAGGAAGTGAATTACAAGGAGAAGATTTTGCAAAGAAAATGGTTGATCTTGTCAATCAAAGGAAGAAATATTTTGCAGAGGAAAGAGCTAAAGCTAAAAGAAATAAGCCCATGACCCAATCACAGCTGAAGACTTATATGATGAATTATTTGAAGAATCAGGGACATGGAAGTTATCTCAGCTGAAGAATTTGAGTTTTGAAGAAGTCAAGGAAGAATTTGATAAGCTTGTGAAACAGGTTGAATCCTTTGCACCAATAAATTTTAGAAGCCACAAAAGCCAGTTTGGAAAAAGATTTGGTTAAGAGCTTCAGACAAAGACTCCAAAAAGACTGAAAAATGAATGAAGAAAAAAGGAATGAAAAAAAATGAGACCAACCAAGAAGTGTGAAAAAGAATAGTCAATGCAAGGAAGAGGATTGCATACAGACCATTGATAATGATAATCTAAAGATTTAGATGAAGTTAGTAAGCAAGAAGAGTCTGTCATAGGTACTAAAACTCTAATTAATCATGTTCCTGTAGCTATGAAAATAACCTATTATATCTACCAAAAAGATCTCAAAGCACGGAGAAAAAGAGAGTGTAACCAACTAGTTCGGAATATAGAACTGAAGTAGTGTACAATAATTTTGGTGCTATGCTGAAGGATTATAACTAGAGATTATATACTGAGTATATATGATTTGTGATGAAACAATATATATTGTATGGATGGACCAAGGATGACTAGAGAAGGTATTTTGGAAGTATATGAAGAATATGTTTGAAGAACCTCTTATTACAAGATCCTATATTGAGTGAATTAGGGCAGCAAATGATCATAAGTTGGGAGATATTATGAGTTTCCTTATATGCATTGTTTGAACTTAGAGTCAATGGAAATATAATATGTTAAATGAAAGAACAGTAACCATTATCTGCTGAGAAGTGCAAAGCCATGCTAATAAGAAACAACAAGGAGGATAGTCAGATGAAAATATGCTACAAAATGTAAAAATGATGGAAAAGTAAGCTGTATTAGGAAGTAGTGAAGTCTGAAAGAGTTGAAGTCAAGGATAGAGATGAGAATGAAACACTTGGTGGAGGTGCTATTCACTAACACAACAATGGTAATCAGTTCACACCATGTCCTAATCACCATAAGAACTGGCTATTCCAGGAGCAAACGGCTCTTGGTAAAGTACTACTTAAAACCCTTTCTAAGGTAGACAACTTGCAAATAAGTTGCAAGGTTTTTTCAACTCACCAATCTATCTAAGTAAAGAGTTGGCTATCCCACAAGTTATGGCATTGTGGTAAGTTGTGAAACACCATAACTAGTCCATAAGTAATATAATTCTATTGTAAATACAAATGCAAATCCATACAATGGTTGACACTATTTAACCAAATAGTGGATGGTATATCAACTCACCAAGTTTCATGTATAAAGAGTTGACATGGTTATCAATCCACCATGGAATTTACCTTTTCTAGGTGCCAAAGGATTGACTAGCCCTGATCAAATGGCTACAGGTAAAGGCATATCAAATCCGTATTATTTGGCTGAAAATGGTTTGCCAAAAACCATATGGTATTCAACTCACCAATGTTTCATCAACTGAGAGTTGAAATAGTTTTTAGTTAACCATGGACATACACCTTTTTGGTGGCCAAAAGACTGACTACTCCATAGTGAATGGCTTAACAAATAAAGAGACATCAAGATCCATTTAAAAATCTTGAAGATATTACCTCTCACAGAGTAAACAACACCTGGATTGATGATAATAACATAAACTTTATGATTTGATGTACACTAATTTTTCAATGTATGCAGATTATGATTGCTGAAGAGCTTTGAAGAACAGTTGCTGCAAAGATAAAAATAGAAGACATAAGTGTTGAAGAATCAAGAATAACTTAAAGATTCTATTTACAACACCCTTAGAAAGCTAAAATTGTTTTAAAGTAAAGATCCGAAGAATGTTTTGTGAAGGAACTTGAAGTCACAATTTAAGATCAAGTTAGGGAGGATTATTTGGAAAATAGAAATGGTAACAGACTTAATACTTGGTAGGTATAACAAGTTAAGTCTGGTAGAAATAGTTATTACAAAAAAAAAGGTGAGGATTCCATCATTAGCATTGATATATTTGTATAGAATTAAAGGGAGTGTTTTGTTTGTATCTAGTGATTCTTTACTTCTTAGAAGTCCCTCTAAAGTACTCTGATACCACTTGTATGGTCCTTGTATAAGGATCTGACTAGCTTTGTAAGACTATAGATAACTTTGGATAAATCAAATCAACTATAATTAGAGACACTGACTAAGAATAACAAGTGTTAATGCGGAATCTTAACACAAGAATAAAGAAAGAAACGATAATTCTAAATTTCTATAAACACTATGCTTCAAATGATATTTCACCAAAACGTAGCTACTTAACATTGTCCTTAAGGGTTCCTCTTATACACCAAGGAAACCCAATGGCTTTATAAACGTCAGCTAGGATAATACATATCCTTTCCTAAGATATCTCCTAAGATATCTCTAAGATAACTATTACTATTCTGTTACACAAACAGACTTAACTATGAATAGAACTAACTATGACTATACTAACTCTAGTAATGCTACTCTACACCAGACTAACCATAGTACTGCCAAGAACTTAACTTAGTACTGCCAATATTAACTCAATACTAACTAGAACATAACTATAACACCAAAGACTTAGCTGTTATACTACCAGTATTAAGTCTGTTACATTCTATTTTCCCAACAGTAACGTTATTTGATATCATCAAATATCCCCCCACTTGAATCTTACTTATCCTCATGTAGCCCTTAGAAGTTTATAAAAATGTATCCCTAAGGATTTTTCCGTTAAGCATTTATTTGATCTATTACAAGTACACAACCAAACACCATCAACGAAAAATTAATTAAAACCCACATACTCACTCAACAAATCTATGTGGTAACATGTAACAATATGTCTTAATTTCTCGTCGTTGACGAGTATTCTATCATAGGCTTGGTAAGGATACACATCTCCACCATTAGAGATAAGGAGTAACAAGTTTATATAGGTAAAATGGGTTCTTATTATAAGGCTTAGGGTTGATCATTCTACAATCTTTCACCAAAAGTACCACACCAATAAGGTAGATGAAGCATACATACATGGTCGTAACGACAGAATAGACATGTGTGTTCGATCACATCCTCATTCCAATTTAAACAAGGGTTAGGATGAATAATGATATAGGGTAGGGATCTTCTAACCTTCACCAATAGTAATAAACCAACAAGGCAGCTTAATCATGCATACATGGCCGTAACGACGGAATAGACATGCATGTTCGATCACATCCTTATTCGCGTAAAACCCATGGTTAGTGATTAGGAAAGGGAAATAAATTGTTGTTAAATTAAAATTACGAAACAAATAGACTAAGTCCAAAACAAATAAGACACAAGTTGCTAGACACTTTTTCCTGACTGTTACCATGAAAAACACACAGCTATTTACACACGTCTTGATCATTGATCAAAAACAACAACCTAAGTTGGCATTCCCATAACAGTCAACTTCCCAATCATCCCATACTTAACATACTTTTACAAGACAAGTGGTGATATCTACCACTTTATATAAAACTTTACATCATTGAATTATAAAACGTATAAACGAATAATCGATCCTTCATATAATTCCTTCAGTAATGTTTTTGCAAAACGATTATCTTCAAACTTTCCTCCTTTTTTGTGTTGCGGTTTTTTTTCATATACTAACTATGAAACTCGGTGTAATTTCACCATCTTCACGAACATTATAATTCCAGATAATTCCTTCGATAATTCTTCATTCATTTGATGTACCAATAATTTATAAGGTAGTACAAATTATGAGTTATGATACATTATAACATTCCGCAATGTTGCAATGTGAAAATTTCTTTCCAATCGTACCAAAGTTAGAAAATCAACACAAGAATCGAGAAATACATACTTTACACTTTAAGTAGCTAGCAACTGATAAATGGGTTAATCTAACAGGGAATTCTAATTGTAACAGTTTATCGAAACAACAGTTGGTTTAATCCAAAAGGATTAGTCTATTTGGTTTTTCTAGGGTATCTTACTCTTAGAAGAGAGTAAAACCACGGGTTAATATGGGATTTAAATAACCAGTATAGGTACATAATAAAACAACAAAACATATAAAGGCTTTTGGGGTGAGTAAATCCAAGAAATTTTAACCCAATTAAACAGTTTACTCCATCTAAATCCATAGTACTCATCACTGTGAACTCGAAAAAGATAACTAAATCAAAGTTTCTAAAGTCTACAACATCACCGACACACTCATATTTTGTGGAATTTGGGTAAACATTTCGAAACGAATAAGGTTAAATCATCACAATATCGAATAAGGGTTATTGTGTGCAGGTTATGTAACAAGTAATTTCATAAAAGTATGCTTGAAATTTTTTTAAATTTGAGCATAATTTAAGCATTTTAGTGTGAAAAATAGGACAAGTATACATTCTAATTCCCATCCCATCCCCCACTTGAAATAAAACAATGTCCTCTCGATTGTATAAATAAACATTAAAAATAAAAATAAAAATAATTAGAATGAGAAACTCCCCTGATAGTTTGCTTGGTAGATTCTCTAAGTTGAGTTTATGAGCACGAATGTGTGTTGCAAATGCATCTGTATTCCAACATGACTACAATCATACATAGGATTACAGATGATCGATACTTCACCAACTTTGTCAATTTCTTTTGCAGTGAGGTCTTGTGCAAAATATAGGAAAAACTTTCAAAATCCTATCTCGGGTATCTACAGTTAATTATAAATAAACTAAACAAATTGTACAGGAAACCAATACGCCGTATCCATAAACTGGAATACGCTGTATTAAAAAACTTGTAAAAAGTATCTAAATAAGGGTCAGTCTATTGAATACGCCGTATCATGTACATGAATACGCCGTATTGACAGAAGTGACAATAATGTTTAAAGTGCATAAAAGTAAAGGACTGATAACGTCCAGACATTCAATACGCTGTATGGTATGGAGCAGATACACCGTATTGATGTCTGGGAAGACAGACTCGATAAAAATAAATAACAATCTAGGTTGTCTCCCAGGAAGCACTTTTGTTTACTACGAATTCCCTTAAGTTAGACATTTCTTCAGGTTCCTTCAGACTTGATAAACACACTCTCTCTTCAATACCCATTTTTAATTTGGATAGGTGAGCTAGTTTTCGTAATAATACCAACGAGCTATGTGGCTAAACTTATTACAGCCAGTCTTGTTCGATCATGCATAAAACAAGCACCAAACCTCCACAGTCATAACAAATTACAAAAATGGTAATCTGTTTAAAGATAGATAAACTTTAACATGAATAAATAATGTATAAAAGATAGAAACAAAAAGATAAGGGATATAGGGATCATGGATCTGGTTGCTCATCCTGCTGGGCTGTGGAGGTGTTGGCACCGTTGGTCCTCTGTCTAGTGCATCTCTCGAAGACCACTGGGTAATTCCCTCGAAAGCTCCCATCGAATGCCTGATAAGTACGCCTGCTAGCCTCTATGAGCTGCATTATGCAGCTAAATCACCATTGTAGAAAGTCTACCCTGAACGTCAATACGAATTCTCTTCACAATTCCCACGTAAACTCCACAACATCCTAACGTAAAGCCCTTGTAATCTACCTCCTTAAGTCTCTCCAATCCACTGGGGCATAGTCCTACCTGCAGCTGGAGGTGGTTGGTGGGGGGTGTATGTATGGGTGCTGGAAATAGCTAAGCCACCCCTTAATTAACAGCTGTGGCAAACCCTAGCACCCCTTAGGGCAGCGGCCGCAGCAACTGGCTGCCTCTCTACACCCTGAACTACCCAAGCCCAGTCATCTCCTACCTCCATACAGATGTTGAGCTTAACAAGCTCACCCATGTCAATCAATGGTAACTCGCAAGTCATAATGGATAATCCTCTCAGCCCATCATCACTGACCAACCCACAGTGATGAGCAAGATACCCAATAAAATGTCCTCCTGATAACCTGGCACAGCTCTTCCTCCCTTTGGCGTGCATGAACAAGTATTGTACTAATAAATACATGAAAGTTATAGTTGTCCCTCGTCCATAAAATGTAGATAGAATAGACATGGCATTCACCTTTTCAGGTGCCCTGCCAACCGTACCTCACTCAACACCCCCCTCCCAGAAATGTTGTATGAAATCAACCTGTAGCACAACCTCCGCATTAGATCTCTGATGTATGTATAAGAGGGAGCGAATCTCAAAAAGTCCCTGTCAGAAGAAATCTCTATCTAGTAATCACTAAGATCCCCCTTATCGGGGATCACTCTTTTACTCCCCAACCAGTATACCTCAAATCCATCCTCTGCCATCTCTTTGGCAGTATGCAAACCTAGAGCTAGAATAAACTATCTCCAAGTCATACTACGTCTAGCACCTCCCAACTGAAAACACAAAGCATCAGCGACATCTAAACCCATCTCGCTACTGATCCTGCAAGTGCTGAAGACCTCAAGTATAAACTCACAAACTAAAGGTGCTCGGATCTCAAACAACCTCCTCCAAGCGTGACTCACAAATATCTCCTGCCCATCATCTCTAGTATATACCATCCTTAACCTCTCGGCCAAATCCTATCTCATCTCAGGAGTCAATCCCTCAAAGTCTAGTACATGCACTCGGTTAACCTGTCTCCCAAAGATAGTCTCGAGTCGATCCTCAAAATTATGCACTATCTCCTCGATGTATCCCTCCACCTGATATCGAAGCCAAAAGTGTCTCTGATGCAACGAGGTTGGTAATAGTGTGCCATATTTGCAAAATCAACGAGATAAGTACACGAATTACAAAATTTAACCATTCTGTTCTGAGAGCAGATACGGCGTATTCAGATATGGATACGCCGTATGGAGATCTGTTTAGTCAATATGTCGTATGGATATAAGTCACTACGACATATGGGATTCAAAATGTAGGATCTTTAGCTGATCAATACGCCGTATTCAATTTTATAAATACGTCGTATTAATGTTTTTAAAAATAGGGTGAATTGAGTCAATACGTCGTATCCAGTTGAGTGGATACGCTGTATTGTTCTGCAGTTTAAAAACAAAAGGGGATCTCCATCAATACCCATTTGACCTAATTAACAATTTTCCAAAAAACAATAGCCATATGCAAGGGAAAATTGGTCCAAAACTGCTAAAGGCGTATTAAGCTCACCAAAACCAAAATCAAAATCCTAACCCTAACCCTAACCCTAATTCTAATTTAATTTAAAAATAAAAACAAAGGGGGAAAGGGAAGAACATATTACTGTGCGATTGTAACTGAGAAGAGAACGATAACGAATCAAAAACAATGATCTCCAAGAATTTTTGCGGTTTAAATTTTTATGTGAGAGTGAAAAAGTGTATAGTAAAACTGATATGGCGTATCAGTTGGGCGTTTATACCCAAATTCGATACACCGTATTGATTTATGGTACCAATACGCCAGTATTTTTCAAATTGATTTTACTTAGTTAACTTAAAGTTTAAAAACAGTGGAAAACGCCCGTATAATGTGTTTACCTAATACGTCGTATCCGTTCTTGGAGACCAATTTTCCTAATTAAAACAAAGTAAAGAAAACGTACCTTGGCCTCCGTAACATTCTTGTGTAAACACCATCCTTATAATACCTTTTAGGGTCGAACGGGATGCCAAACGGCACGTATAAATTCTTAATAAGATTTAGTAGCATCCCGTTGTTAAGAAATTCCAAGCCATGATATTAACATCCAATTCCATGACAAAACTTTTCATAATGAAAATCTTATCGATTTTGTCGTGACTTGCTTCCAGAAATTTCTTTGACCCTTGTGTATTTACATTAATCTCCCCCTAAAATTTTATATACGATTTGCATTATCATCATTGTGTCCTTATCCGAAACTTAGATTTCCGGGATAAATTATATGTTGAAAGGGAATTGATCATTAAGGTACAAAACGTTTGTTCCACATGAATTCCATCATATCAGGAACAAGAAGATTCAATCTTTCAAAAAAAAAATTCATCGATATGTTGAGGGCTTAAAGTGGGTTAAGTTAAGAAATCTGATTTAGACGTTAGAGCATCATTGTAAACAATGGCTGGAAATTCATTCTCAAAATCTTTAAAGAAGTCTAAATCATCAAAACAACTGACCTTTGGCTCGGGTGATGGAAACAAAGGCATATTGACTTTTTCATTATCATTTTCCGAATCCATTTTCAAATCATTGACATAAATTATTTTATAAGAAAATGAGTTTTTGTCAAAATTACCGTGTAATCTTCATCGACAGATTCCGTCAACAATATTCCAATTCAATTTACAATTTGATAATAGAACTATTTCGTTGGGTTCACGAAAGCGTTTTTTCAGACGATAACTTGTCATTAAAGACTATAGCTGGGAATTCGGTTTCAACGGATCTAAGGTCATGAACGTCTTCATCATACCAGATCTTACCATACTTAGCAGTTTCCTAGTTATACACCTTACCACGCCGACAAACTTTTTCTTCTTCAAGCCTGATGTATTCTTCCATAGTAATGTTCGGGTTGTCCATCCTGTAATAAACTTGCTAGGAAAGAGAATCATTAAATAACTTATACGTCGTATTCAATGAACTAAATACGCCGTATTACACAAACACAATAAGCAAACAAACACGATTATAAACTATCCTAAACTATACTAATCCTAAGGGTTAGATTATTCTAATGTTAAAAACCAAAATATCAAATAAAAATCAAGATTAAATTTTCACTCCCTGGCAGCGATGCCAAAAACTTGATGTGTCGTTGTGAGGTTGTAATTTATATTTCAAGTTTTAAATTTATATTTTGCCAACTTTACCAAAAACAACACTTTAACGGGCAGTGTACCCTATCAGATGGGAGTTTCGTGGTAAGTAGGTGTCGATCACTAAGAGGGAGAAACAATATTTCAATTTATTAATATTTTGGTTATCTAAACTAAGTTAATTCTATTATATGATAGACTATGCTAAACCTATGTTAATCCTAAATCTAACGGATAAGGGGGTTTTCAGCCTGAGAGACTGGCACGGGTTTTGTGGTGACAAAAATCAAATTAAGACACTAAAACACACACAAGCGAATTGACGAAAGATAAAAGGCATATCATTCTTAAGACTTAGGCGGTACTTCTTCCTAAGACCTAGATACGAAGAATTCTATCACAATTAAACGTATCCGCATAAAGCATCCTTATTTGCTGATTATAATCTATCTTAGGGATTAAAGCAATGGTGATCTTGTTAAACCCTAGCTCATAGAGACTTTACCCACTTACTTCTTAAAGGCAATTCATACACTAGTAGTCCACTAACCAAGTCTTTACCAATTAATTAAAAACATACTCGTTGATCCCAAGGGTCACCTGCCGATCCAACTAAGCTCACAATCTATAAACAAAGATAGGTTATTATTTGTGATTCTATTGGTCTAGATGTATAAATCACTATATGGAGAGCCATCTTGACATCTAGATTACTTGGTCCGTATCACTAGATCCAGTTGAATGATAGGTCGCATACAAAAGCACATAAACAAGTATAAACTGATAAACATAAACAAGCAATCAACAATAAATTAAGCAATCGAGATAAACAAACCAAAGATTTAGATCTTTATAATAATGGCTAATACCTGAAGGTATTAGCCTTTAAACGTCATAATCAATACAAGAGTAATAATTTAGCCAAGATAAACTAACCGAGTTAACGAATGATACCAAAAACTGAATGATTACAAGAGTATAGGAGATTACAAGTTATTTCCTATGGAATTAATTACGTTGTACGACCTCTTCTGCTCTTCTTCTCTTCGGAAAATCGACTTTTCTGGTTTCGGTATCGAAAATATGATTTAGCACACTAAAACCCCGTTTTTAGGTTTTCTATATATAAGGTCTGGAATTTGGTCGATACGGCGCATTGACTGAGGTCAATACGGCGTATCGAGGGTTTCTTTGAGTAGGGACCACGTTCGATATCTTCCAGAATATTTTATTACCATAACTTGAATACGGCGTATAGGCTTCAATGGATATGACGTATTGATTCTTGTTCCCTTTTGGTCTTTGGTGAAGTGCAGGCATAGATACGCCGTATCTTCCTTGATGGATACGGCGTATTGGATGTCAGAACAGTAATCTTCAAATGTCTTTGTTTAAGCTCCAGAATACGTGCCTTTTTGGTAATCTTTACCAAGTACTCCATAATTACTACAATTCTCAAATACAAACGATTAAGTAACAATTCTTTGCAATAATTATACTAAATGGGTTATTTACATGGGATAAATGATGATATGAAAGTAACGTTATTTGATGTCATCTGATATTCTAAATGCTCAGGTTTTGACTAAAATGGATAATCAGACTCTGACTATGTTGAATGTAACATGGACTGGAAAAGCACTTCAGGTGCTTGTCAGTTGTTAGGAATAACGGTGTTAACGAGTCGAGCTTTTAACGAGCTACTTGAGCTCGAGCTCGATTAACTCGAGCCCAAGCCTACAAATTGTCAAGCTTGAGCCGAGCTTGAACAAAAGATCATGCTTGTTTAGATAAACGAGCCAAGATTTTAAAAGAAAATATTCGGCTCGGCATATTCAAAAGCTCGTTTAGTTACTCGAGTCGAGCGAGCCAATCGGGCTTGTCGAGCTTAACTTGTCGAACAAGCTAATTGAGTCAAACATCTAACTTTTTTTTCAACTTTTTCTTACATTTTAATGAGTATTGATAATTTAAATTTAATTCAAAACAATAACTATTAAAATATTAAACTTTATTAGCATCTAATTAGATACTCTATAAAAGCTATATCAATCTTACTTTTTTTAATTTGCTTTTTTATCTCTTTCCTATCCTTTAACTTGTGTCCATCTTTCTATGTGGGATGCATTTTAGTTTATAATTT
>BQNB010126340.1:0-19618 GCA_026074375.1 Tanacetum coccineum
TTACAAAAGATACTACTAATGATAAACTAATCTACTAAGAGTCACTAGGTGGTCCACGTGGCTCGGAAGGTCCCTTGGTTCCATCAGAAGTAGAGTTCTTCGATTTCTTTCTCGGACGCTCAGTGTCTTCATCATCAGATGGCGGCTTCAGAACAACCCCAATACGAACCATATCCATGTAAAACATCTTATTCCACACTCGGGACTCATGCAACTTCCTCTCAGCAATATCACGCTCCATACGAGCCCACGCCAACTTAGTATGAGTCTCATCCAGTCTTTTCTTCAATGTGGCATTCTCCCCACTCTCCAATACCGACACCCTTTCGAGAACATTACCCAAAGCACGCTCGACATTTTCCAAATCATGATTAAGTATTTCTCTTTCTTTCTCCCCGATTTTATCCTTAGATTTGAGAAGAGCAATCTTAGTTTGGTTTGTACTCAACTCAGCCTCCATAAGTCTAGCTCGTGCATGAGACGTCTCCAAATCACGTCTCAAAGCCCAAGGTGCCAATCCACCAACATACGATAAGTCACGAGCAGAAGATGACTCTCCTACCTCATATAAGCCCCTCGGAAAGTCACGAATAGCATAAGGCTTTTGGGAAGAAGTCCCAATAGTAGCCTCGGGTGCAACATCAATCTCGGGTGCAACATCAATCTCGGGTGCAACATCAATCTCCTCGTCCTCTGACTCGGAATCAGATGATACAGAATCAGATGACTCCGCATTAGGTGGCTCAGAATCAGAAGACTCATCTCTAGGTGGCGGGGTTTGGTCACCCTTTACCTCATAAGGAAAGATCAACTTCGCATCGTCATCGACCTCAATCTCAACATCCTCATCCTCGACTTCCTCAAGTTCTTCTTCAGGTTCTTCTTCATCATCCTCATTATAATCTACTAACTCCTCATCATCGGGAATGTTAACTATTTTGTTGGGATCATGGGCATCCTCAACGTGGTTCGGCTTAGGAATAACTGGGTTTACTTCGGGAATAGCTTCGTTCGGCTCGTTAGGGGAGTTAGGGTTCTCCATGACAATATGCGTCGTATAAATATCTCGTATTAAAATACTCGTCTTAGTAGTAAATAATTACTTAATAACATTTATATTCAAAATAAAATGAAAAATTTTCATTCTATAACAATATATTTTTCTCCATATATATATCTCCGATAAATAATCCTCTCATATCTTGGTCCATCGGTAATTCGGAGATTTCGCTTGCACAGTTATAGTTAAAAGATTTCAAAAATCCTTTCGTTCATTTTTTTTTTGAAAATCTTTTGTTCTCTATAACTTAAGCTCTTGATACCAATCTGTAACATCCCCATTTTCATATATCTTAGCAGAAGGGTCATTTGGGGTGCTACGTCATAATACAACAACTCAAGCATAGAAAACGACTCGAAAAGAGACGTTTTTAAATACATTCATTCGAAATAAAAGTTTACATCACCTGTCCCAAATCGTTTCATAATTCATACAACATTTTTACAAATCATCTTCGAATAACTTTTATTTAATGGGCCCTTCAAAAACTTTTAGGTTCCATACGCGAACAACCTAATTCCCATACGCCGAATACCATTCAAGGACCTGAGAAAAACATCTAAAACTCAGACAAATGTTATGAATCCATAGAGTTTATATATATAAACCATAACAATTTTCGAACACAAGATCATTTCCAAATATTCATCTGGATATAACTTCGTGGCCAAGACAAAGTTATATCGGGGGATTATTTATAAGTCTCATGACATTGAACGTTACCATCTAATTATGTTGGGGTTCCCAACAAGGTATGCCTACTATACACCCTCGCTATGAGTGCATATTATTCTCTATATAACGCATCCGTTGTGTCATGTTCCCGACACTTGACGATAGCTAGTCGTCATGGATTGGAGGTGGCAGCCTCCAAATAGTATATTCCATGTATAAGCGTATGCCATTTCCCGGCAATTAACAATTCATGATTTTCGCGGGTCTTTTATCTAGTGAGTTAAGCTAACTTATAATAATAATCCAAGCAACTAGCAACAATTCTCCTTGTTGTACTATTTAAAAGCAAGCCATGTTTTATCTCCCTCGCGGGTTTATAAAACAATTAAAGTGAAAAAATACGAGGCTATGAACTCACTTGGTGATGTCGGAAGAGAATATAGTCGAAATAAGAACTTCAGGCAAAAGCGCGTCCGATCAAGCCGAGACTATGACAAATTGTAATGGTCTTATTTCTAGCCGATAAAAAAAACGAGTGTCCGTAAAAAAATACGTAGTTTTAATATATATATATATATATATATATATAAATATATATATAATATATATATATATATAATATATATAAGATACATTAGCTTTATATGATGATCGTGACCCAATGATTTAATTATTTCACACTTAGGTTTTTCTAGGTTTTTAACTAGTTTCTATTTGCCATTTTTACTCTTATGGTCCAATATATCCCAAAAAGCCCAATAGGCCCATTAGTAAGTCCATTAAGTTATTAGGTTGATATTATTAACCCAAGACCAGGTCTTAGCTCATTAATTAAGCCTAAGTGGGTTGGGCTTAAAGCCAAGTCCAATATGTCTATTTTAATATATTGGGCCTTGTGGCCCAATTAGGCCTTATGGCCCAATTAGGCCTTATGGCCCATTTAAGCTTGTAAATGAGTCTTATTATAAATTTTCGGGTTCTCGAGGTCGGGACATGTTTATTATCAGTAAGTTAACTTTTAAAAACTCCTAAGAAGTGGGTCCTACCACCTCGGGTTTTAGTTACAAAAATCGCTTTACATAGTATAGTGTTCGGGTAGTAGTAAATTTTGTATACTTTTATGTTTACGAAAATAGTCGTAATTTATAAACCGTAAATGGTATAATTTATATATTTATATGCTTGGCTTCATATTTAAGTTCACTTTACAAATTTAAACTCATTTTAGTACATCTTTTAGTCATACACAGTGTTGCAAAAATCGGCCTAAATCGGCCGCCTAGGCGGAATCGGTCATTAAACGCCTTGATTTTTACTAATCGGCCTAAAAAATCGGTCTGGTAAAAAATCGGTTAAAATGGGTCAAAAATCGGATTAATCGGTCAAAATCGGAAAAAATCGGAAAAAATCAGAATAAATAATGAAAAAATCAGATCACTTGAAATATTTGAAGTTTTGAACTTTGAAATACCATGCTTATCTTATACATATTATATCTAAAATTATAATTTTGTATATAAAAAATCCAATCCGATTAATCCCCGCATAACCGATTAATCGCTAGGCGCTACCCGACCGCTCCGGGAGCGCCTAGCGATTTTTGCAACCTTGGTCATACATATACATAGGGTTACTTTTATACATAAATGTCAAGTTACAAATTCAGACTGAAATATCACTTTCACCATTTTTGATGCCATTTACAAATCATAATGAATTGGTCGATCATCGAATTGATCCAGAACCTACATGATTTTATCTAGGTCTTATAGTTTTAACTTTTTAACCAACTCAGCACGTAAGTATGACTTTTTATACCATCTGTATAGCAAGGTTAGAATCCACTAGTTTTTGTATTTTGACCATAACTTACTCAATTTTTACATTCCAATGGGGATCCAATTTGCAACATGATCACAAGACATTTGTCTACAACCTAGAGTGTTCAAATCAACTCTCAAAGTTACTCTAAATTCCAGAACTTACTGTTAACATCAGCCCATAATTTTTAGTGATTTCTAGCTAGTTTCAATAGTTGATTAAGCCATTTTTAACCTAGATCTATGCATGCATGAACCATTTTAATACTTGATCATCATACCTCATACATATACATATACATTTTGAAATCAAAATAAAATGATAAGAACTCATTAAACTTTTACCACGAGAAGTGTAGAAAGATCATAATGATCAAAACAAGAATAAGTCAACTAGTCAAAAAGTCTAGGTCAAAAAGACAAAAGTATAGGTCAAGTCAATGTTATTTATAGCGATGACATGCCTTCGCTATATTGTGTGTCAAAAAGGTATAGTTAAAAAGTCAAATAGTCAAGCCAAGATGTGTAGTCGCTATAAGTCAAATCATTCGTCGGTGGTTCATAAACTTATAATATAGACAACAAGGATTTTTTTATACCACGTCGTCGTCACTTTTAACTATATAGAGACTTACATATTATACTTTATAGCGACGACTTTTTGTAGTTTCAATAAAGTAGAAAATCGGTTAGTTTTATATTTGCACCATTATCGTGTATATGGTTTTATCTCACAGTAAACTGTGAGTCCGTGCCTTCATTTTTATATTTATGTTCCTTGTTAATAATTATATTAGGCGTATTTAAGTTTTAAACCCGTGCCCCTGCGGGTTAAACCTATAAAGAAGAATAACACGAGTCATTATAAAGGTGGATAGTTTTTTTTAAAGGCTAAGATATCATTAAAAACCCAGCTCCAAGGAGGAGGCCGGGAACAAGCAAGAAACAGAATATACAAGGATCCAAACAGGACCAAAAAAGAACACAGCTCCAAAACCAAAAAAACCAAGAACTAAGAGCTAGATACAATTAAAAAAACATCAAAAGGCCAGGATATCCAACAACTCCAGGAAGCAGGCTTCGAAGTACAATGGGCAGCGATTTGGTAGTTCTCTGAATGAGAGGGAAAACATCCTCACTTCTAACCTTATCAACATCATATGGGGCCGCGATAATTATATTATTCCTTTGCTTCCATATAGCCCAAATAGAAACTTGAAACACCCCATTGATGATCTTACTGAGCTTTTTTCGAACATCGGTAAGTTCATATTACCTACGCTTTATCTAAAATCGAGAAGGAAGGGACTGATAACGGATGAGGAAGATGCCACCAACTCCAAACTTTTCTCTAAATGGGGGATACATATGGGCATCTAATGAGACAATGATCCACGTCCTCAACATACTTGTTACAAAAAGGAAACGCATCAGAAGCAATAGGGACTCCACGTACAAGAAGATTAGAGCGGGTAGTGAGTCTATTTAGAGAGGCTCGCCACACACAAATATTAACCTCTCGAGGTATTCATGAATTCCATTTATGATGAACTCCAAGATTAGAATCTGCCAAATAAATGTTCTGAATGACATTTGAATAGGAACTGGACTTGAAGCTGCCTGAATGATCCAAAGACCAAGTCTATTTGTCACTAGAATTAACGGATAAAGTGAGATTACCAATCATAGATATAAGGTTGAGAATGTCATTGATTGCACGGCACCGTGGTGGACATCTCCAGTTCCAAACGCCCTGCCAAAAACCATCAACAAACTGCCATCTATCAGTGATTTTACAATCCTTGCAAATTTCGAGAGTGAATAATCTTGGGAATAAATCTTTGAGACAAAACCCATTTCCATACCAAGGATCATGCCAAAATGAGACATTACAACCATTAGACACTTTCAAACAGAAGGAATGTTTAAAAATAGGAGCGATAGACTCGGTACATGATATGTGTTTATTCACATATCATTTTTCTTTAGTAAAATAAGCTTAAAATTACAAAATACATAGAAAAATGATTTGTATATGTGTTTTTTGTGTGTGTTTTTTTATTGTGCAGGTATCAGATTATCCAAAAAGGACAATAATGAAGCCAGAAAGGGACAAAACCGAGCAGGGGACTTGGAAGAGTGTGAGAAAAAAAAAAGCCGAAGGCATATTTCATTCTTAATGGGGCCTATCAGTACTGTTTAATGGGCCGGGCCAGCCATGTTACATTTGAATATTATCACAAAGTCCTAGTCCCTTAAATTAAACATAATACTATAGTCCAAAATCCTTATCCAATCCAAATCCAAACCGACCCATGTAATAAAAAGCCCAAGCCCTATACCTGGTACAAGTCAAATTAATATAACACCGGGTTAAAAATTACTATTCATCATCCCTTCCCTCCTAATTTTTACACAGGGTAACTCTCTGTAACCACGATCCCATCCCCTTTCTAGAAGAACTTATGCTGACACGTCTAACAACAGCCTTTGCCCATTGGAGATCCTGAGCAAAATGATTGGTGGGATTAGACGTGTATCAAAAATCAATGGTGGTGTCGCCATGTGATTGATTGTTTTTAAGGCGATTTTGATTTTCAAGGGTTGAGATAAAAGGATTGAAGATGCTCCTTGGTGTAGAAGCTTCCTCTTCCTGCTATAAATATAGGGGTTCTCACACAAAGAAAAGATATCTAACTTAGTGTAGCTTTTAGTAGCTTATTGTATTAGTTTAGCTTATTTCCTGCTTTTCTTTAATGTAATTTCTTTTTAAATCCTTGTAATCTCTTTTGGTATTAATAAAATTCAAGTTTCATTAATATTGTGTTTTAAATTTATGTTTTACTTATATGAAAATTCGTTTAAGATGTGTTTAAGTATGATTAAATAAGCTCAATAAGCTACATTACCTTATAAGCTAGCTTTTATTCAGTTAAGCTTGTTTAAAGCTTAACTGAATAAGCCATTCACCTAAAACACCTCAAAGTTACATTAAGCTTAAATGTGGATGATAAGCCAGACATGGATGGGCTTCTAGGTTTTACCAGCTTGTTTTCAACAAGCTGAAGCTTGTAGATAAGCTCTTAAGAGCACTTAAATCCTTGTTTAAGCAAAGGACAATGTACTTTCTCTTTTTCTATTTCTAGCTTAAATTTCTTAATTCAGCTTATTAGTTTGCTTATCCTGTGCTTATAATTGCTTAAATGTGTTTAATCTGTTTAATTTTAGCTTATTATGTCTTACATTTCTAGCTTAGATCATTAGAATTAGTTTAGTTTAAGTCTTAGTTAAAACTGCTTCATTTTAGTCATAATAGCTTTTTAATTTAGCTTATTAGTTAGTGATTATTTCTCTAAGGTAATTGCTTATTTGTCCTCAATAAACATAGTATTAAATCTGTTTTTTACAAATGATGGCTTATTTTGATCTGTTTCAGCTTAAAAATAGATATTAAGTTTTTAAAGGGGTGTTTGGGTTAAGCACATTCAAAATGGTAAAGTAGTTTGTAAATTGCTTATGGCACTCAAATCAATTTTCATAAGCTCTAAATTAGTCTTAAGGTTAGTTTTCATAAGCTCTTAATAGGTTTTGTTGAGTTTTAGAGTTTGATTTATCAATTCTCTAAGTCTGCCAGGTTCATAAGTTGTTCAAACAGCTTATGTGTCAGTTTTCTTAAAAATGTATTGAGGTGTGGTTTTTATGTTCAAAATAGGTTTCATTAGCATCAATATATATCTGCTTTGAGTCATTTGGTTTTGGAAAATTCTTTTGTGCACTTTAGATGGAAACAGTCAAGCATAGCTAGAGTGTGGTTTAGTCCTAAAAACCTAGATTTGCAGATCAAAATGTGGTTAAAGTCTAGTTTAATTTGGGTTAATTTTTGTTAAAATTAGCTTATTGTAGTATAAGCTCTATCTGTTTATAGTTTTTAGTGTGTCATCTAGTTTTTGAGTCTAAATTTTAAGCTACAAATGAGTCCTTCATATCAAAAAGCCAAAAAGAATAGGAGTAGTCTGTCATTTTAACATGTTTTTTTCTAGCTTATTTTCTAAACCCATTTGCTTATATTTAGCTTATGTTAGTCATTTTAGTATAGGTTTTCATCTGTTTTCAGTTTTCAGCTTAATACCTAGTGCCTATTAGTCTCAAATTTAGCTTTAAAGTTTGGTAAAAAGTCCTTCAAAACTGTTTTTGAGTCAAACTATCGTCATGATTTTAATTGCTTTCCAACTTATTTGATTTGCTCATTTTCAGTCTTAAGTGCTTATGTGTGTGTTATAGGTCTGTTTTTTTGCTTATTTGTTTTTCTAAGAGCTTAATGAGTCAAAAAGTCTTAGCTTAATATAATTAAGTCTTAACCAAGTTTTAAGCTAAACTGTCATTTTTAACTGGTCTTTTGTACCTTATAAATAAGTTTTAGTAATAAGTCTCTTTATTAAAGTAGCTTATTTTAGCTTATAGATTAGCTTTTTCAAAAAGAAAAATAAAAAAAATGTTTTCACAAAAAGAAAGGTCACAGGACTCGAACCTGTGACCTCCCCCTCAACACACACAAGCCTTACCAGCGCGCCCTTGGGTCTTTTTCATTTACCTCTTGCACCATTTAATATTAATACACACTTTTAGTTTTAGCTTATCTGCTTATTCTAATTTTCACGGCTTGTTGGAATAAGCTGTGAATCCCATTTTTATTCCTAAACCTTTATTAATAGTTTAAGAATTTTTCTGAGTTTTTTCATAATTTTCAGTTTTCATTTAATATTATTAATTGAGTTTTTAGTTCAAAAAGTTTTAAAATTAGTTTGAAAAATAATAAAAATATAAGAAATATATTTTCTGTTTGTAAAAATTAATTTTATCATTTTAGTTTAAGAAATTTGCATTTTAAGTTTTTAGAGTTTATTTTGATAATTTTTGTTTATCCGTTAGCCCGTTAGTCGTTAATTAATCGTTAAGTTTTTAATTGTCGTTAGAATTTAGTTGTGCCTTTAATTCTAGTTTAGCGTGCCTTTTTTATGCTTTCCCTTTGCGTTATTAGGTTTAGAATCCAAAATCCAAAATATTGATTATTCAAGCACGCGATCACGAACCGAAACAAGGTTTTCAATTCACACTTCGTCGGGATACGACATCCGGGAGATAAAATATTGTTTGTCCTCAAGCAATTTTTATATCAAACGGGATACTCTCAATACTATTACTTATTTTGGTATTTTAGGATATATATATATATATATATATATATATATATATATATATATATATATTATTTTATATATAGACTATAATACTCAAACCAGTACACTTTACAGCCTTTAAGATATCTCACCAAACACCTTTAGAATTAAAAGAGTCAACTATGGAATCAAAACCACCACCTTCACCATAAAAATCTTTGATCACCATACACTAGAGAGCATTCTTTTCAATCAGATATCGCCACTTCCATTTGCTAAGAAGGCCAAGGTTCTTAGCAAAAAGACTACCAACACCTAAACCTCCTAAGTTAGATTCGAGGAGGATACTATTCCATTTAACCCAACTAATACCACGTTGTGATTCCTTAAAGCCCCAAAAGAAACGACATCTTATGGATTCAAGGAGTTTGATGATTTTTTGTGGGGCTTTAAAAAGGGAAAAATAGTAAAGTGGGAGGCTGCCGAGGATACTTTTGATAAGCGTGAGTCTACCACCAATAGATAAAGTCATTGGTTTCCAAGCGGAAAGCCTATCTTGAAATCAGTTAACCACCTCATTCCAGCCCTCGTAAAAAACGCATTGATTTACCCACCGGGAGACCAAGATACAAGAAAGGAAACACGTCATGAGTACACCCCAAAGAAACAACAACCTCCTCAACCACATTAGGCGGAATACCAATCCCGAAAAGTCTGCTCTTAGAAAGATTAACTTTAAGACTAGAAGCATGTTCAAAACATTTGAGAGAGAGGATTACATTTCTAACATTCAATTTCGACCAATCATCAAAAAAGAGAGCATCATCAGCATATTGTAAAAGAGAAAGATTGGAACCTCCATTCACGAGCGAAACACCTTTAAAGATGCCTTTATTACAAGCTTCTAAAGTGGCAATTTCGAGAGCCGGCTTTCATGAGAAGAAAAGTGGGAAAATGGAAAGCGGATTCCCCTCCGATAAGTCCACGGTCAATTCTAAACTCTAGATGGGGACCCATTAATCAACATTGAAATAGAAGTCGAGGAGAGACACGCACTAATCCACTTTCTCCATTTCTCACCAAACCCCATTTATCGCATGACCTAATGAAGGAAATGCCAATTTATTCTATCAAAAGCCTTTTCAAAATCAAACTTAAACACCATGAGTTTGAGCTTCTTAATATGCACCATACGAACAATTTCATTCGCAACTAGACAACCATCTAGAATTTGTCCACCTGATATGAACGCCATTTGGTTGGGGCCTATAACAGATGAGATGACCTTGGCTAATCTAGATGCATGGATTTTAGATATCACTTTATAGACACGTCCAATTAAACTAATTGGATGGTAATCCGAGGATATTCAAGTGGTCGTTTATTTTTTGGATTAAAGCAAACACGACGAGGGTTACATCTATTGGCCAATGAACCAGTAGCTTAAATATGTTTAATACAATTTTGGAAGTCGAGCTTTATGACCTCCCAATATGTTTTGATGAATTTAAAACTATAACCATCTGGCCCCGGAGCCTTCGAGCCATTGTAATCCGAAACTGCGGTTTTAATCTCATCCATAGAGATACTCAATTCAAGGTAATTAGACTTCTCATGGCTAAGTCTTCGAAACAGAGAGCTACTGAACGTGGGCCTGAGCTTACTGACTTCCTTGAATCTTGAAGAAAAGTAATCAAAAGCTGCTTGTTTGATTAGAGAGGGAGAATCGTACCATAATCCATTTATCTGAACCCCTTTTATATTCGAATTGGCATATCTATGCTTGAGCAATGAGTGAAAAAAATGAGTGTTTTCGTCTCCTTCAACCGCCCACTTCAAACAACACTTTTGTTTAAGGTCATCCGATGCAATTGATCCAAATGGTTTAAATCCACGATCCAATCTTCCCTTTTACTAATGTCAATGTCATCAATCAGTCCTGCTTCAGCTTTGATATCCCAATCCAAGAGTGACTGCAGGAGATCTTCTCTAGATTTCTTTTGAGAAGCATTACGGGTGAGAGAAGTCACCGGATCACAATTTTGGGCCCACGAGTTGCTAATAACTTCTAGAATATCTGCATTACCGGTGATTTTCAAAATTCTAAAAGGTTTCGGACCAAAGTTAGAAAGAACCCTTATTTTAAAGACTCAAAAAGCAAATTTTAAAGCTAAAACCTAAAAACAGATGAAGATCATGACTCAATAAGCAAATTTAAACTAGAGTTAAGCTAATTAAACAACTACTTAAGCTAAAACTTAAACTAAAACAGACTGCATGAGTGACATTTGACATTGTGAGCTAAATGCTACTTGCTACTAACTTATCAGACTCTAGACTTATTTTGACACATTAAAAGCTTAAGACATATTAAGTTCTAATCAAAATAAGCTGATTTAATCAAAGATTAATCCTACATTAAACTATAACATTGACCTCTGCAAACTAAAACCTAAAAGATTAAACTTAAAACCTCAAAATCACTTGATAGTTTTTAACAATAGGACTCAAAACAAAAACCAAGCCAACATGTTATCAAATCAGATTCTCCTTGATACATTTTGAGCCAAATTAAGCTTAAAAACCACACCTGATATGTATATTAAAAGACTTAGCTTAATAAGGCAGTTTAAGACAATTTTTAAATGGCAGATTTAAGACTTTTATAAAACAGACTACAAACTTAATTGAACTTATACTAAGCTTACTGAAACTAACCCTAAGACTTAATTAAAGCTATTTAAGACTGACTTAATCCTTAAAGCAACCCAAGCAGTCTTAACTAAGTTAAAACTGCTTGTGCCAAACACCCCTTTAACTTTTTAAATTCCATTTTTAAGCTAAGCAAAACCTAGTTAAGCTCTGGATTTTGGAAAACAGATAAAGCACTAAGCAAATAAAAGACTAATAAGCAAATTCTAAGGAAAATAAGCACTAACTTATAAGCTATACTAATAAGCTAATTAAACTACTATAATGACAGATTTAAGAGAACTAAGGATAAATCTAAACTAAACTATAAACTAAGCACATTAAGCTAAATTAAAACTGAATAAGCACAAATAAACATCAATAAGCAAGCAATAAGCATAGAATAAGTAGAAATGAGCAAAACAGAAATTAAGCTTAAAAAGAAAAAAGGAAAAGTACCTTGTCCTTTGCACTAAACAAGGACATAAAATGCTCAAAAGAGCTTAATCTACAAGCTCTAGCATAAGCTAGTAAGTAACCATAAGCCCATCCCTTTTTGGCTTATCTTCCAAAAGCTTTTAGTGACCTTTTTGAGGAAATTTGAGTGAGGAGCTTATTCAGTTTAGCTTTTAGAAAGCTAAACTGAATTAGAACTAGCTAATTAGGTATTAGAGAGCTTATTGAGCTTTTTAGCTTATATCAAAACACATTTAAACCATAATTGCTTAAAAGTAAACAGAATTTAAGGCACAATATAAATGAAATTTAAATTTTATTAAAACTGAAAGTGATTACAAGCTTTTGAAAAGTAAGTTACATCAAATGAAAGACAATAAGCTAAAAAATTACATAATGAGCTATTAAATCTACACTACTCCTACACTAGATGATTATCTATGTGTGATTTGCCTTCTATTTATAGTTGGCAAGGGAAGCTTCTAGGCTCTTAGGAGCGTCCCTAATCCTTCAATCTTGGCCCTTGATTTCAACAAACTTTGAATCCATCCATCTTAGCCATTGATCCTCCTCCACGTCAAATCAACCAATAGAAGAGCATAGGATTGCCAACGTGTCAAGTTGATGTCAGGCATGTCAGAATGTCTTCTAGAAGCAAAGGGTGTGCGGGTGTGTAGAGTTTACTTTGGTAATTAGTTGTAGGGTAAGAACGAGAATATGAGGGAAATGGGAGAGATAAACAGTGATTTTTTTGTTGACTCGTGTTTATATCATTGACCAGTGTTTATAAGTGGGCTTTGACTTGGGCTTGGATATGGACTAATGGATTTGGACTTAAGATATGTTATAAAGGCTTAGGCTTTTAGGTTTAATAGTACAACTCTTAATGGGCTGACCCGGCCCATTAAATGGGTATGGGTTGGCCCATTTAAAGATGTATATGCCTTCGGCTTCAATCTCTTATACTCTTCCAATCTCGTGCCTGGTTTTGTCCGTTTTGATTCGTTTTTGTCCATTTTTGACATATTCGTTAACTGCATAATGCATTTGACAAAACACACATATACAATGTATTTTTGGTCTTTTAAGCTCATTTTATTAAGAAAAATGATATGTGATATGTGATTAAACACATATCACATACATATAAAGAACAAGCGAAACGGAGTTAAAATAAGTAAGTTATGAGTTTTTAAAGATTTCGGATAAATAGAAATTACAAAAGCTAACTAATTTTTATAAACAATTTTTTGCATTTTTATAAAATACAACAAAGCTGTTAGAAATGTAAAAAGTGGTTTACGAGTGTTTTTGGATCCGTTTGGGCTATAAAAACCTTAAGTAATATTGTAGTATCAATTATATAATATTTATATATGTTTTTAACTTTATAAATATTATTTTATAAAACAAATTAAACTATTTATATAATATCATTATATAAACAATAAAAATATTAAATCAAGTATTATTAACAAATAATCAATTGTCGGACAACAATAATATTTTTCTTTACGGATACAAATACTTAAGCATTTATTTAACAAGTACGAATTAAGTATGGTTTCGACTTTTATAAATTAAACAAAAACTATTAGGTGGTGATGTAACTCTATAATTTATATTGTGGTGGATATCGCGAGACGATTTACATATTTGATTTATATAATCAATTCATTCACTTGAGGTGAGTTTATAGCCCATCTTTCACTTGTTTTACATTACTTTACAAATCTCAGGGAGAATACATGCTCGTTACAACTTGTTTACATATTCATTTACAATCTCTTTTACATACTCTTTTACATACTTGTTTACATACTTGATTTCGTTTACAACTAGGTTATCTACTCGTTTACATACACATTTACAAAACTGTTTATATATTCATTACAAACTCGTTACAAATTTGTTACACACTCATTTTCATATCTTGCGGTGGGATACAATACTTGATTTCACTCATGGATGCAACAACTTTACTTTGATTCAAATAATTACGGATTAGCTTAAGTTGCATGAACTGTTAATTACTTGGAGGGTAAGCGTGAATGTTATAAGATAGATCTATTTGGGATTGACAATCCTCGTTCGGGTGATTAGCTCTCACTAGTTTTGGCGGTACCAAACTAACGAACGTTATACCATGTCGGAGCATTGGACTACATACTCATGAACTCTTACCGTGTCTTGAATAAAAGTGGCATACATACAAGTTTACGCCGCAGTTTCATGAACTTATGGGTGAAATCGTAATCACACATAGTGACTATTTTATTGGATATAATGGTCATGCATACTTTACAAAAGCTTTGGTCAAACTATACTTAACTTTTTGTGACTACTGTGTGGGATACAATAGTCATACACATCCTTGATTCTAACTTTTATACTTACATTTTCGTGACTATTATAAGGATTGAAATGGTCATACATGCTTTACAAACCTTTGATTTCTACATTCATACTTACATTTTTGGTGACTATTATAAGATTGAAATGGTCACATACTCTTTACAAATCTTTGATCCAATATTTATGCTTACATAAACCTATGAACTCACCAACTTTATGTTGACACTTTTTAGCATGTTTTTTCTCAAGTGAATTAGATGCTTGGCCTACTTGATATGCATTGGAGTCTAAACTTTTCAAGAATACATTCATGGATTTCTACAAATCAAATCTTGTTGTATTATTTCATGCTTTTCTTTGTGATGCAAACTTCGGGACAAATGTTATATCAAGTTCAATTTCAAAAAAATCAACGAGATTACTTTTCAAACGACTCATTTAGAGGTCGTTCTCTCATATCTTGTGTAATGGTATTATGAAGTAACGCTCTGGGACATATTTTTGTTGTAACCCATTTTGGGGGTGTTACAGATTGGTATTCAGAGTCAAGGTTATAGAGAACTGGGTTGCATATTTTACCTAGACTATAACCATTTTCATAAACATTGCATCACATCAAACTTTTTCATGTGCATACACACTACTTGTTTACGTGACTTACATATACATATGTATAGATATATATACTTACCTTCTCTTGCAGATATTTTACATTTATTTATATAAGAGCTATTTCTGATGTGTCATCGTGTAGGTGTTATTTTTGTTATCAAGTTTTACTATTTATTTTATGCCGACTATACCTAAAAACAACACTCTAACGGGCAGTGTACCCGGTCAAGATGTAGCTTCGTTGGTTAGTAGGGTGTCGATCACTAAGAGTGAAAGTTAACTCTTAATTCTACTGGTATTTTATTTATTTAGTTTTAATACTAATTTAACCTAATTATTCTAATTAAATCTAATTAAACTTAAACTAACGCAAAGGGGGGGGTTTTCAGCCTGAGAGACTGGCACGAGTTTAGTTCTAATTATCCTAAGGTGATAAAAAATAACGCGCACAAGAGATTAACAAAAGATTGGGAAGCGATCAAATGTGAGGAAAACGTATTAGCCAGTTTTAATCTAATACTCGTTGATGGTATATCATTCTAAAGTTATGTTGCTAGTTAATCCTGTCACAATTAACATAAACCCGCATAAATCTTACAGCCGTTGATTATAATCTATTTTAGGAAAACTATATGTGTTCTATTGAATCCTAGCTCATGGAGGCTTTACCAACTTACTGCTTAATGGAAATAGTAGTCCACACCCACTTAACTACCTATGGAAACAAGACGTTATGTGTAATCCTAAGTCACCGGCTTAGTCTACCTATCCACTTAACCATAGATCAAAATAGGGATTTCTATTGGTGATCCTATTATTCTAGTTATATGAATAAGCGTTATATGTTTCCATCCCGAACTCTTAGCCTACGCACAAAAACACCGAAGTTGCAGCGCATTAAATATGTAAGACTAAGACCATTGATGATAGGAAAACACATAATTATCACATAAACGGTATTAGTGATAAACAAAATCAATACAAACGAATAAGGAATAATCGATATAAAGACAAACAAGAAAACATATATTATCATAAACATGGCTAATACCTAAAGGTATTAGCCGACAGTCATTGTAACAGTACATGAAATCATAGATGAACGATTAAACATAATGCTAACCGAACGCGTATAGTGGAGTGTAGAGATTACAAGAGTTTTTCCATTGATCGGACCACTTTTCAGGACCTTATTGGCTTCATAAATCTTCTGGAAATCGGTCTTGCTGGCTAAAAGCATACCCTAAATCGTATTTAGGGTTTGGTATTATAACTCCTGAAATTGGCGATACGGCGAAATGGAACACATACGCATATCGGGAGTGGTGGGCGTAGCTCAGAATAAAATATTCTAGAATTTTCTTGAGCAGGTTTGGATACGCCATATCCACTTTTTGGATACGCCATATCCATTTTTGGATACACCATATCTAGGGCTGTAAACGAACTAAACGTTCAGTAAAAGAACCGTCCAGTAAAAAGTTCGTTTATGTTCGTTTATTTATTAAATGAACGAACATGAACAACATTTATGTTCGTTTAGTTAAATAATCGAACATGAACAAAAGTCTTGTGCATTCATTTATGTTCGTAAATGTCCGATTATTCGTTCGTTTATGATCGTATATATGTTTATGATCGTCTATCATATCTTTTTATTATATAGTTTTAAAATTATTATACTTAAACAAAACAACACTTATAAAACACAATAAGGTGTATATTGATTGTGGAATTTATGTTTATTTACGTCCAAATTAATTTATGATGCGTAATCGAGTATGTTTTGTTATTGTCTAAATAACGAACAGTGAACAACCTTAACTCGTAAATAAACAAACATGAACAAGAAAATTTGTTCGTTTAAGCGACCGTGTTCGTTTATTTGTCCGGCTAAAATTAAATGAACGAACATGAACAAGGCCTCGTCCGTGTTCGTCCGATCGTTTCAGCCCAAGCCATACCCTGAAGAATAGTTTTTATCTTGATTTTTGACTAAGTTGCATATACGCCGATATACGAGACGTATTCTTCAAAGTCAGACAATGGAATAGAGTTTCTTCCAAGTCTTTTAGATACAACGGCTATCCTTCTTGATATAATACGCGATATGGTTTGGATCCTTAGAGTGCGCGCAACGTTCTCAATCATCATTTATCATTCCCAATTTACATTTATTACCTTTGAAATAGATTATCTCATGATTACGCCGTATGTAGACAGAAAGGGATACACTGTATTGGGAATTGGTCAAATGCGTTTTCTTGTGAAGTCTTGGCGTTGATACGTCGTATCTCTTTTGTTGGATACGGCGTATTGGTCAGAAATCAACATTCTTCAAATATCTTCGTTTTAGCTCAAATTTTGCGCCTTTTTAGCATTGTCATTTACAAAACACTCCTGAATTACTGCAATTTATCAACTTTAAAGCACTTAAGTACCGTAAATAATGCATAATAATATATAAGATGGGCAAAACAGATGGGATAAATGATAAATATAGTTACGTCATTTGATAGTGATATAAACTAGTTTCCGCATAGTTTATATCATTCAAATCAAAGTTTCATTCTTAGTATTTTTGGATTTATCCAAGAGTACTAAACCTTACAAGCTAAGGAGTTAAAGATCTATTGATTAGGATCAACACAAGCTCCTCACGAAATAGTGAAATGAAAAACACTAAGATCACTCAACTAATCCAAGGTGCAACATTTAAGTAGTATGCTCAATTGCTCGGTCGTGATTAGTTTCGTATCATAGGCTTGGCAAGGATACACATCTCCACCGCTAAAGCTAAGGAGAAACAAGTCAAAAGATAAATTGGGTTAAGAAGGCTTAGGGTTGATCATTCAACAATATTTCACCATAAGTACCACACCAACAAGGCAGCTGTATCATACATACACGGCCGTAACAACGGAATAGACATATACAATCCTATCACATCCCTGTTCATGTTTAACCAGCGGTTAGGATGAAGAATGATATAGGGTAGGGAGCTTCTAACTTTCACCGAAAGTCGTAAACCTACAAGGCGGCTAAATCATGCATACATGGCCGTAACGACGGAATAGACATGCATGACCCAATCCAACCTTGTTCGAGTAAAACCCAAGGTTAGTTGCTAGGAATGGGAAGAAAAATAGGTGTTAAATAAAATTCACAAAACAAATAGATTAAGCCAACAAATAAGGTACGGTTGCTAGTAACTTCCCCCTGACCGTTCCATGATAAAGACTTGAACATATAGACAAATGCTTAGATCACAGAAATGACAAAGACAACCTAAGTTGGCGTTCCCATAATGGTCAACTTCCCTTACATCCTGCTCTTTACATACTTTTACAGAATAAGTGGTGATATCGGCCACTTTTTACAAGACTTTACATCGTTGATTTTTTTAACGTATCAACGAATAATCAATCCTTCTAAGTAATTCCTTCGGTATAAACTTCTTTTGAACCGACTATTTTTCTTTATTCTTTTTTCTTTTTTTTTCTTTTTTTTGCAATACATCATAAATCTCGGTGTCTTCACTATCATAATTCGTCTGGATAATCTTTTCCTTGTAATACTTCTTCTTCGGACATAATTCATAATTGTGAAAGTAGCGAAACTTACGAGCTATATATTTTTCCCATTGCATTGTGTAATTTCCTGACCATTACAGAGATAGAAAAATTTTACTTTGACACGGGAAATACAAAACTTTACACGAAAGCAACTAGCTTTGATTAAAATAGGCTTAATCTACACTGTAGGCTAAGGTGCGAAGGTGTAACGAAACATATAATATGGTGTAGAAAAAGAAAGGAATGGCTCAACAGGTTGTTCTAGGGGATTTACTCTAAAAATGAGAGTAATAAAAGGGTTACACGGGAGTTAACTAACCAGTGTAGTTAGTTAATTTTACAACATGTAGGCTATTTGGTTTAATCCTAGAAATTTATCAGTTGAACATGTTCCTCCATCTAAATCCATAGTACTAATAATTACGGTCTCGAGTGATATAACAGGCCAAGTTCTAAAGTCCACTACATCACCGGCACACTCATAATTTTGTGGAATTTTTAGTAAACAGTTGGAAACGAAATAGGCTTAATTCTCACAATATGTATCAAGGATTATAGTGCGCAAGGTAATATAACTAGTGATTTTTACAATAGTCATGCTATTTTTTTTTTAATTTTGGCCGTTTTTAAGTACTTTGCATGTTATTTTGTAAAAAAAAGACAAGTACGTTCTAATTCTCCATCCCCCTACTTAAATTATACAACGTCCTCGTTGTATAGATAAAACAATTAAATAATAAGGAAAAATAGAATTAGAATGGAAAACTCCTTGATGTTTTGCTCGTGATGATTCTCTAAGATGAGTTATTGAGAAAAAAGTATGTTGAACAGCCGTCTTGAGATTTCAAAACTCCAACACTTCTAGATTTCTAGATTTATAAATACTCCACCAACGTTGTCATCTCGTTAGAAGGTTCCTGTATCAATAAGAAAACAAGTGCAACTCTATCTTCGGTGTATTCGTTTGGTTAGACTTGAAATAATAACCCGAAACTGTACAAGAAGTCGATACGCCATATCCATACGGATACGCCGTATTGATACATGTACATGATGTATTCATTTAATGAATACGTCTTATAGACTGTGCTGAAAATAAAGACTGGATAGCATCCAGATAGTCAATACGCCATATCCATGGGGTTTAGATACACTGTATTGACAGTCTGGGAAGACAGACTCGATAATAAAATTGAA